>WTXI01000141.1:0-95953 GCA_022376515.1 Lactifluus volemus
GCGGTCACAACAACGGGTAGGGGACTTGGGTTGAGTTCCATGCGGATCGCGAAGGTCAACAGGGGAAGCGGCGTGGGTTCATCAAGGAGATCGATGGTGGTATCGCACGCATAGTGGATGAACATTCTTTCCGCGAGGTAAGTATCAGTATCTTGAAGAAACATTTCTGACGTCCTTGTATAGTTTATGATCAATGAGCATCAGTTCAACGTCTGCGCTGTACAGGGTCCTTCTTTGCCACGGAACGATCCAGTCCATCCCTTTGTTGATCGGCGAGTCGTGATCACGCGCGGCCGCTTCAAGTCTTATCGTGCCCTTATCAAGGATGTCGGCCCATCTGGGGTGATAGTGGAACCCCAAGCTCTCCTGGTTTCCAGGAGCTCGCCAAGGCAGCTCATATCATGGTGCGACTTCATACTCGCGTAAGTGTGTGTGTGTGTGTTTTTTGCATAGGATCTCACATGTGAATTTGCGGAGATAAGACCCGCGAAAGAACGTGCAAGGCCACCCCCCCTCGCCCTATCACTCCACCGTCCGGTGCACCCGTTGACTTTGAGAGGCTCACACCGGAACCGGAGGGCTCTCAGAGAGGTAGGTGTATCTTATCGCCATCTCAGTGAAAGATAACATATGTCCTTAGATCATTGGCTGTTTTTCCCCGCAATACGTACGCTTCTCCAGACCAAGAGGATACCGTTTACCATCCGTGGAGTGGACTCCAACCAAGATTTGGTGATGTATAAAACAAGACGGCCAGGTCAGTACCTGACGTTCAGTGGGACTCTCCGCCGGGAGAGGGCGAAGTCATCATCAGCATGGTTAGAGGCGTCAACATTGTTCAAAGAGTATAGATCCCAAGTACCTCTTCCCATGGGAGCCAAAGGCAGGTGGTGACGTCGTAGTCATAAGTAGGAACTGCCAGCTATTTGGCTGTTCAGGTACTATAGTTGACAGGAAGGATGACGGTCAGTTCATTGTACGATTCGCAACCCCAAGTGCTTCACTGGATATGCATCTCCCTAGCGAGCACCTCGCCGTGTTAGAGCCAATTAGAGTACGTTCCTGACAATTGTTTGTGTTCTATACCATCGTATCTATGGACAATGTATCGCACAGTGAGAAGAGGGACTGTAAGAGGACCCAAAAGACTATGCGACATGGTACGTCTTTTATTTCTTTGCCTGGACGGAAACACTACATGTAATTCAAGACTTATGAGATAAGATAAGTGGTATTTCGCTTATCTGTATGAGCCAACACTGATATATGACATAGATATCTTCACTATCTACAACGCTGGCGCAATCTCTGGGTATCAATCAGTCATCATCCGAAGAGATCTCGATTACGACAACTGGCTCCGGAGAAGGTTCGATCACCGGCTTTGGCTCTGGAGAGAAGAAGGCTACAGGATTTCGTGTCGGTTTAGTGCCACTTCCTCCAGCACTGTTTCGCTGTGCCATGGCAATCGCACTGGACGCGGGGCCTCCTATCTTACGGCGCTTACGGATGGTACCGCTGGCCTCATACTGCCTGGCGTTAAGTTGCTCACCGGAGCCACTAGGAGATGGACAACGATGCATGTGCATCAAACTGGAAGATGTCAACAGCTTGCACAGTGGGCACTGTTTGACGACGCGTATGAACTCGGACATTGAAATCCCCGGGCAGTTGGGGTCGAACATCGTCAGGAGCAATGCCCGGGAGCCCTCAACTCCTAGAGGGGCCATCGCCGCTTCGAGTTCCTGTTGGAACTGAAAGTTTGTACCAAAAATATCTGGGATACCTAGTGAGTGTAAGCATCTTTCGACAGTTCTGTAGGTCAACTTGAACTCACGAGGGGCCCCATAGTCCAACAGCTCTGTGTCAGTCCTACGGATCGCAGAGGGGGAACTAGGTCTGGCCTGAGACGGTGGCAGTGTCTCAGCTTCGACCTGGGGCAGCTGGGAGCTGGCCATAGTCGGCGTCGTTTGGACCTTAGGTGTGACTGCACAAGGGTAATTAGAGGATTCATTGCAAGCATAACCATTACTGACCACTCTTTCTGGTAGGTGTTTCAAATGGGCTGGGGTGTTTCCCATCCTGATCGGGTGACCCCATTAGTTGGCTTGCGGTCAAGCGCAGTGCTGAAACGATGATCTGGTGAGGTACTTGGTAGGTGGCGCTGGTACTTACCATCTCGAAGAGGATAGATGCGTCGTGGCACGTCGGGATTTGCTGTGATGAAGTCCTGTAAATCAACTGTTCGGAGAGCCTGTAAGTGACCTACTCATATAGCTTGTACAATCACTCACCCCAGTACGAGCACTTCATGATAGAGCACATGATGATAGGGCGTCCATAGTTGGGGCTTCGAAGAGACCGCGGCACATGGAACAGGGCAGGATGGTCCATACCATCCATAAGTCCACAGAAGCACATGGGCATCTCCCAGCACCGCTTCTTGTAGTAGTCTTCAAGACCAGACACAGGGACACGCTCGCCACTGGGCATCTCAGGGCTGCAGTCACGAACTGTGAGTAGTATGCACATAACCAATGTGGGAGAGATGACTTACTATGGGACTGGCTTCAGTGGTTGATCTTTGCCAACAAAAGACCCGATGAAAGTCGCAAATTGGAGTTTTTGCTTCCATGGACGGAATACGGGGTCATACTTGGGAGTGTTGGGAGTCTGGGGAGTGCCAGGGTTCGCGACAACGTTCGGCATAGTGGGGGGAACAACAGGTGAAGAAGACAGAGAGGTGAGAGGTGAGAGGGGGCTTGGAGGCACGGAGTCGGGGAGTGGTGCAGGCATTGCCTGTTGGCTTCGCTGAACAAAAAATCATGTATTTATACCACTTCTGAATTCATAATTTCATTCCGTTGCGAGCTTGTTGCGACTCTGCATTCTGAGTACCAACTGCCAGGTAAATGGCCTGCATTCAGTGGACAAAATTTCATTTTACCATTCTCCGTGCAGGGTCGAATGTGTAGGTCTAAATTTTTTACATGCCGTAGATATACACAATTTCATGACAATCAAAGGTCTAGCTACAACTGGTAATTCCGGGGGCGGGAAGGACTAACTATATCTAAGGAGGTGGGCGCACATAGCTAATTTGGGAGGAGGCGCGTCGGGGCGTTATGGTGACAGTCACGTCCGTGAGTGGGTGACACTCGGGGTTGTCCGAAGCGTGCGAAGTGAAAATGTGACTGTTACCATCACGTGAAAATGATGTAATTCTTTGTTACGGCGCACTTTTCCGGCGGCGATACTTAGGTTGTAAGTTTATCGATTAGCCGATAAACTCTGATAAGATCAGATAAGTAATCGATAAGCGGTTTTTGGCATTACCACGTGATGAGAAAAGTCACGTCGTAGTTGCGGGGAAGTCCGGGGTTTTTTCTCCCCGAAATGGTTTTTCTTATTAAATAACTTACCTGCGAAAAAACCACAAGCTTAACTGTGCTGTGCAGGCCATGCTCTTTGACATGGTCGATCGTCATGGGAGACAAGGGCAAGCTACGGAGCAGCCCGAACACAAGTGGTGAGGGTTTGTCGAATAACCGATATGAAGCCACTGGCATATGGGTCATTGTGATGACCAAAGAACTTTGGAAAAAAGGCTTTTGGTCGGTTCCTCTAGCGCCCGTTTGCCAACTACGATTAACGCAATATAGGAACGATGCCAAATCCTTCGCAATTATCGCATTGGAATGTTTTCATCCTACTGTATCACCAAAGTCCAAAGTGCATCTTTACACTTCTTCCTCGGCAGCGGCGAAGAGTCTGAGGATAGTGACGACGAGAGTGAAGTCAACGTAGGTTCCAGGTTGCTGGCAAGGTCTCACCTCACTTGGACTCTCGCAAGACCGTCAACATCAGATCGCTCGAGCATAAACGGTGAAGAAAAAGACGCACAGTGGTGAGAAGATGCGGAAAGTGTTAAAGACAGCAAACAAAGTTCGTCTAAGGCTACTTTTGATTATTTGTGATCTGCTGAGACTTGTTCACAGCAACGAAGACGCAAAGACGCGGGAAATGCCCCCAATTCTCCTGCCATCCAACTAGTGTACGATCCACAAACGTTTGGCGAAAGGCTCTACGATCTGTTGCAGAAATATGACGCTCGCTTTCGCTCTTCTTATCACGCAGCTCCTGAGTCGCGTCACCTCATTGTAGCTGACCATCCTTGGTTTTTATACATAGATTCTCAAGTATCTCACGCACCACCAGCTACGTGCCCCAGGAATTCTCGCTTTACTTGCCCAGTCCACGCAAGCCCTTACCCCTCCTGACGCTCTCATTCCTCCGGTTCGTAGATATGCCGTCGGCAGCCATGGGCTATGGAGGAGGACCTGCTTGGTGACTTGATCGGCTACCGGAAGGGCAGGGAGAAAGGCGTGATGAGTGCTGCACGTGGGCTACTACAGTTGTACCGTGAGGTCAACCCTAGCATGCTGAAACGTCGGGAGCGGGGAAAGACAGCAAGTATGGGGATGGCCCAGGGCAGCCAGCCTACTCCGTTTGAATATGTCGAAATTCCCGCCATGGACATTGAAGGCCTTACGGTACGTATTTCTCCTACTTTGTCTTGAATAATGGTGGACTATATTACTCTGTAGCTTCTCGAGGATCATATCAAGGCGGTACGTGGAGAAGATGAGTAGAGCCCGACTTCCGGACAACGACGGCCCATCACCTGTCGAAGTGAACCGGACCTCGGCATTAGCAACAACGAAAGTACTATTCGCAATCTCTACACCTTCATGACTTGATATACGTTTCTACACTGGTAGGTCCTTACACCAACTGATTTCGCATTAATTTCCGACTTGCGAATACAGGCCGCCACACAAGCGGTCGAAAACGGGGGTGGTCCTGCTGCAAAACGCAAACTCGTTTCTCTCCCGGCCGTGAAAAAGGCGGCTTGGTCCGGCGCGGACGATACATCAGCCTCCATCGTCTCTGAGAGTAACATTCTCGGCCCGCGCAAGAAGGCCAAGGCTTACTACGAGGATCGGATCGATAGCGCGAGGTCGCGAGGGCAGAGAAAAGTTTGGTTTCGCTGAAAGGAACGACGAATCGCGAGAAGGCGCGCAACAAGCTGATCTTGGGTAGTAAAGGGGTCAGAGGGAAGAAACAGTCGTTGAAGGAGAAGCAGAAGCAATTGCGCGCGCACATCGAGAGGGAAAATAAGGGTCACCATTAGCTAGGTGAGGATGTTACAGTATCTCACTGTGCTACCATGGCAACATGGGGTGTTCGCTCGTTCTTTGGTTTACGAGCAACATTTGTCACGCGATCCAGTAGTTAGAGCCGGAGAGCTTTCTGGAGAGAGCCGTCAGTCACTAGTAACTTAGATAGCTGAAGGTAGGAGAACGACCTCGGACGGGCATCATCGTTTCCTGCCAGATTTCCCCAGTGATGGTTTTCGCATGCAACATCAACACGGACTTCTTGATGGGGTCAATTTCCCCAGTTTGATTCCATCCACAATCCAGCCTGAGGCACACATGCCGGTGCTTCTTTGCATATAAGTTATATATGAACAGGAGGGCTGCAGATCAACTTGAAGTAGATATCAAAGCGAGAGAAACTACCAGTTCGTTGAAGGGTGGAGGGGGTAGGGAGTGGAGAAGGATGTAAGCAAGGAGTGGGTATGTGTAGCAGACGCTTGCTTTCTGTTTGGTTCGTGATTCATGCTGAGCCATTCAGGTTAGGGAACGAACGACGAGTGGTGTTTTCGCGATGCTAGCCTCTCAGGGAGAAAGAGGAGTACTGTCTGGATCAACTCGAAGATGCTGTCCCACACACCTTCGTTCAGGTCTGTCTGAACCGACTGGCATGATGCCATGCACGCTCGCCTCTTGCGATGGTGCCTCTTCCCCGGGAATAAAATGGCAAGGTCATCCAGTTTCAACATGTCGCACTTGGATGAAGTGCAAGTCAAAAGTGAGGATGTATGGAGGGTGTCACACGATTCCATCCATCCATCCATTCTACTAGTGGTGGCCTTGGTTAGTAGCCCACGGACATGAATGCCCTCTCTCAGGGATTGCCATTTCCCAGGCCATCTCAAACTTTATGAATTCTTACCCCCCCTGCGTGAGAGGCCTGGTGGAGAACCTGCCGAGCTCTTCAGGATTCATAAATCCCTAGGCGTGAGTGTTAGACTTGACAAGTTGAAACACGTCCTTAGCAACTACGACTGAGGAAACAGTATGACATTTGCTCAGCTATCGAAAGGGATTGATGGCCGCTTGATTCAAGAAGCGACAGAAAAGCAAAAGTCATACTTTAGGGAGGAGTACTGATGACATGTTGTGCGTTGCACACCACAACCAGCTCAGCGCACGACGAGATGCAGGGTTATCTACATACTTGATAACTTCTATCAAGCACATGATGTCGAATCCCTTCGGAAGAACACCTCGGAAGATTGCTGGAAACCAGCTGAGTGTTAAAAGTCCCAGCAACTCCCAGGTAGCGGCATTATGTGACGCAACGCTGATACTCTGGGGGGTGTCTGGATGGGACCAGTCTGGATCCGGTGAACAAAAAATTCTGACATGAGAAAATGACCTTGAAAATGGCTTCAGATGTGCTTGGTCATGCATCATGTTCTGAAGCCAGTGTGGCAGAGTGATACTGTAGCATGCACGAATGCACGGCGATTTGGATCTTTCAAGTTGCGTTGGTTCGCTTAGTCATTACTCGAACCTCGCCTTGCCCATCCTCGCTCTCGGTTTTCCTCAATGTGATATCACAGCGACTGAGGCTCAGTACCGTCAACATGGTCGTGGGCATCACCTCCTTCAAGATCTGGAGGCACGAGTAGGGAATGTCTATGAGGCCTGGGATCGCCCACCTGGTGCCCACGCCTGTCCCCATCCTCATCTCACCCCCGCCTATGCCCGCCTGCCCTGACTCATTCATTTGTCCGTGTCTACATTTATGTCCACTGCTGTTGACACCCGCCTTTCGCAACTTGTCCATCCCTGCTCGCCTGCTAACACCTGCCTGCCAGCACCCGTCCATGCTCCGTCAATCAGCCATTGGAGCGTGCAACCTCGTATCACATTCAAGAGTCACCCGTATCTCACATCAAACACGGCGCTGGCGGCACACACACACCATCACGAACTCGGAACCGTTCCGACCAATGCTCGCTTACGGAGCTTGAGCCTCACGCCGCTCGCTCCATGCAAGACATTAGGCACAACGAATGCAACAACTCCACGATGTCAGCGATGATGGGTCGGGGACGGAGGAAGAAAGGAAGAAAAGGGGCGAGGATAGTATGAAAGGGAAAACGCGGCGTTTTAAAGGTAGCAGTCACGCAGACGTCGAAAACAAGCTAATCGAAGATCTTAGGAGTGTCGATCCGAGAGCGAACTGAGTGAGAGCGGTCTTGTCAGCTTTGGGTTATTCCGAAAGAAGTTTATGGAATACCCAACCTGAAGACATGGGGCAGATCCACCCAAGAAGCACAATTCCAGTTTAAGGAATGTCAACGCTAGAAATGGCACCTGGATCACTCTCGAGATCATGTTACCATTTCCTTGTCTTAGTAGTACAGTAGGATCTCCCCTTAAAACATATTGTCTCTAGGCGCAATATATATCATAGTATTCCTGTACAGTATCCAACACCCGAAACGCCTGGCTCCTAGAAAGCAAACAAGGGGATCTCGCCATGGTCTTCGCGCCATACCTCTAGAAACTTTTCGAGGATGAAGCATCTAGCGCACGTCTGTCTTGCGAACGGGGGAGAATGCACCATGCTCATCCCACTGTAGTGTTGAGAGACGCAAGAAGTGGACAGTCTCAGGATGATCGACGCCCGAAGTCGGTGGTTTTCATGATTGAAGCGCACGATAGTGAGATACGCTCACAGGCCGATCAGTTTTATGATAACTCAGAGTCGATTATGATATGACCCACTGGCGTGGATAGTCTAGAGCGGAGGTGCGACTGCTATAACAACCACGACAATGTTCACGTTTTCCCTTTCAGAGCAGGCTGTCCACAAGGCCATCACGTGCTGAGTCTGCGTCAAGCTCGATGGAGGACCACCCGTCACCACCGCGCCGCTGCCACGCCAAACGTGATTTGGAACGTCAACATGCGGATGGCACCTTGTTGCCTCAACCTCTCACCTCGACTACCATGTCTCTTGCACAACCACACTCGTATGCCAAAGTCTATTATATTCCTTCTCGCTCAATATTAATCATTACTACAGCCAAGGTCCTCAAACCCCCGAAATAGGGTACCTCAGTCACTTCCATTTAATTCTCATTTTTGCTCACATAATTGCCTTTGACCAGTGCTCAGGTCATCGAAACCCAACAAAGAATTCTCCCTCTCGAGGTGACTGGTACGTAGGTTGGTGATCCCACTGAGATGTGTCCTATAGTAAGCCCATTTCCCCATCAGTACTCAGGGTGCACAATCTCCCTCGTCTCAAGACCGTCTTTGGGAAGAAAAGACAGTTTTACGTAACTGTGAACAACGAGGCGAGAACATGGCAGACACGACCTGTTCGAAGCGTGGGACAGCGCGTGGAATGGAACCAGGTTCTGGACTCCTTGTACGAAATCTATACTTTTTTTAAATTTCTTTTTCACAATTGAGTCTTTTGCAGTGCCATACTATCACTCTCACGTATTACTGCATCTCTGTATGCGAAAAGGACCTTGCGGAAAGACATCCTTGTTGGAAGGCATGAGATACTCTGTGAACCTCAACATGGTTCGTCTTGTTGGGTTCTTACTCGCATTCATATGACTCAGCACGTTGTAGACCTTGATATTATTTTGAGCCATGATGGCGGTCATTCAACGGAGCCAGTCACACTCTTTATGAAGATCACCGTCTCACCAAATGCCAGTCCCTGCCTGACTGCTCCGGTCAGCACCGTGAACCACACAGCGATCAATTTGGACAGCCCGCCGGTCGTTGAAGAAAATGCCGCACTTCCTACTGTTCAAGTCGTCAGTGAAATCATCCAACCAGCGGTAGTCACCGCTCCTCTACTTCCTTTATCCGGGACCAGTGACCTCCCCATTGAGAGCAGTACTTCTGTGCGACTAGCATCGGACAGCCAGACGGAGATGCCACGCACCGCTCTCCGTCGTGCTGGGGAGGCTGTCGATACGATGGAATCATGGGCCATTGCTGTTGGGGTTGTCAAGCAGGTGATGGATGTGGTCGGTCCAAAAATCGCATCAGTATGCCCAAAGCTATTTTGCTTCTCCGCCGTGTTAACTTTCGTTCTCCAGCTGCATCCCTGCGCAAGTCTAGCATGGAGTCTGCTCTCAAAGATTCCCGAGGTGTGTCACCTTGCCTTGTCGGAGCATGCGGGACATTCATTATCTTTTCTCTCCTCGTTTTTAGACTTTGCTAAAGCAGTTTCAGCGTGACGACAATGTCCGATCACTATTTGAAGCCATATCCGATACATTTGCGTTTGCAAGAGATGCGGACGCTTTGAGGAGGATCAAGCCGGAGTCTCTCCAGGCGAAAATTCTTGAGGACATGCTGGAACGGGTCACGGAAATTAGCAAATTTATTGAATCGTATGCGAATGATGTGCAAGTCGGTACGTTGTCCTGAGCGTTTTGGTTAGTCATCGTCAACATGGGATTTGCAGGAAAGCGGACTTGGAAGAATATCCGTGGCAAGGTTGACGGGAAAGTCACACAGTACCGCACCATCCTCACCCGACTGCGAGACGATTTTCTTGCGCGTGCTGCTGTCATGACGGAGGTTACTGTGCTTCGAATACAGGGCGATGTGAGTAATATTATGCCAAACAAGCAGGAGTTGCTGGACTCAATAGCGCGAATATAGCTTAAATCGATGTCAAACCAAGCCTTAGAAGCCGGTGCGTAATATTGATGGCCACGAGATGATGATCTGACGGAGAGCACACAGAATTCGGTTACATAATCAGGGAACTGCCTTATAAGGGAGGCTGGCGATACGGCGATGAGAAACGCTGTCTTCCTGGAACACGCAAAGATTTCTTGGATCATATCTTCAAGTGGGTCGAGAATTCCGAATCCGAACGAGGCCTCGTGCTCTTTGGCCAAGCAGGCACTGGAAAGTCCTCGATAGCACATGAAGTCGCACGCCATTTCGAGGACAAGTGTCTCGGATCTTACTTCGCCTTCGTTCGTTCGGAAGGATCCAAAGACGACTCATATCAACTTTTCACGACACTTGCCTGTGATCTCTCCAACACCTACCCTGCGTTCAAATCCGCCCTCGGGAGGGTCCTTAAGGACCATATGTCGCTTCGTGGTACCCGAGATCGTGGTACACTTTTTGAACGACTCATCCTCGAACCGCTCAAGGATCTACAAATCCGTGATCCAATCCTTATCGTAATCGACGGATTGGACGAGAGTGGAGATGCGAGTGGTACTAGAGGATTACACACCTTCCTTGCTGATCATCTTTTCGACCTCCCTTCAAAATTCCGTATTCTCATCACATCAAGGCCGGACGTTGGCATCGAATCTGCATTCGCGGAAGCACTATCTGTCCACACCCTCTACATGGATGATGACAAACTTGCTGCGAAAACGGAGGACGATATTCTCGCGTACTTTCAGGACGCGCTCCATCCGGACGCTTTCAAAGACTATGGCGTGAATCTATCAAAGGCAGCGGAGGGCCTGTTCCAGTGGGCTTCTGTTGCATGCGGATTCATAAACAACCCTCCTTCTAGTTTCAGCTTTAGTAAGAAAGAGGTCGTACAGCGCTTGTTGGGACACTCTCGAGATCGGGATGGACAAGATCCGTTGGACCAGTTATACGAAGAGGTCCTCGAGGGATATTTCAAGCCGCCTGCAGCACAGATGTTATTTCGATCCGTGATGGGACAACTTTTTGCTGCGATCGAACCTCTCACCATCAGTTCCCTGATCTCCCTGCGCCGACATGCACCTAAAGATGATCCCGAGGATCCTGACCCCGAAGATTTTGATCGAGTTCTCAAAATGCTCGGACATCTTGGCTCTGTGCTGACCAATGTCACCTCATCGGATGGAACGCGACCGATCGTTCCTCTCCATACTTCATTCCGTGACTTTCTAGCAGATGAGAAGAGTGGGGCATTTCATGTCGACTTTGGCAAGGCGCATCGTCGGTTGGCACATTCATGTCTCAGTTTAATGCTGGATAGCCTCAAGTTCAACATTTGTAAACTGGAGTCGTCACATCTCGCGAACAGGGACATCCCAGGCTTGGAGTCTCGAATTTCCGAGCACATTCCGCCCGCTCTGTCATATGCCTGCATCTTTTGGGACGATCATCTAGAACACGTTGCTTTCGAACGAGATCTCTTCATGAAACTTCGATCCCTGTTCGAGACAAAGTTTTTGTTCTGGCTAGAAGTGCTTAGCATCAAGAACAGTGTGGCTCTTGCATCGCCAGCAATGGCATCTCTGAAATTGTGGTTGCAGCGGAAGGTGGGTACATCCTATAATAATAAATGGCATGTAGTGACTATTGTGTATAATCACAACAGCCCCAAATAGACGTGGAGAATCTCCTGTCATTGGTGAACGATGCGTTCGCATTTGTTCGGTATTTCGGGATGGCAATAGCAAGAAGCGCTCCGCATATATATATATCTGCTCTTCCTTTCGCACCATCCTCTTCCCGCATGATCAAGCATTACCTTCACTTATTTCCCCACACATTATCTTTGGATCGCGGGCAATTGTCTCATTGGCCAGCATTGGAAATGGTGATTCAAGCCCATGACGAGCCGATCAATTCTGTTGCATTCTCGCCAAATGGTCAGCGGATAGCCTCAGGCTCGGAAGACGACACGATTCGGGTGTGGGATGCCACGACGGGGGAGCTTGTAGCGGGCCCGTTTGCTAAGCACACCGATATGGTCCTTTCTGTTGGATTCTCGCCGGACGGACAGCGGATTGTCTCGGCCTCGGCAGATCACACGATTCGTGTGTGGGATGCCGCAACAGGAGATGTCGTTGCGGGACCGTTCATTGGACATAGACATGTGGTCATGTCTGTTGCGTTCTCGCCAGACGGGCAGCGCATCGCGTCTGCCTCGCGCGATCGCACGATCCGCATATGGAATGCTACAACAGGAGAGGTTGTAGCAGGCCCGTTCACTGGACACAGGGCTCAGGTCAACTCAGTTGCATTCTCGCCGGACGGGAAGCGCGTTGCCTCGGCATCGCATGATCGCACCATTCGACTGTGGGGTTCTCCAGTAGGAGGGATCGTAGTGGGCCCATTTACTGGACACACTGAACCAGTCCTCTCTGTTGCATTTTCACCGGACGGGGAGCGCATTGTCTCGGCCTCGTTCGATCACACAATTCGTGTTTGGAATTCTGCAACGGGAGAGGTCATGGCGGGCCCGTTTAGTGGACACACCAGTGCAATCTTCTCTGTTGCATTCTCACCTGACGGGCAGCGTATTGCCTCCGCCTCAGTTGATCGCACAATTCGTATGTGGGATGCTGCAACAGGAGATATCATCGCGGGCCCGTTTACTGGTCACGCCCATTTAGTCTCTTCTATTGCGCTTTCGCCAGACGGACAGCGCATCGCCTCGGCCTCGTTTGATCGCACGATTCGTGTGTGGGACGCCACAACAAGAGCGGCCGTAGCAGGTCCGTTTACTGGACATACCAGTCTGGTCTTTTGTATTGCGGTCTCGCCGGACGGGCAGCGTATCGCCTCGGCCTCAGCAGATCACACGATTTGTATTTGGGATGCCACAACTGGAGAGGTCACATCGGGCCCGTTTATTGGACACACCGATTGGGTTGATTGGTGTTTCATTCTCGCCAGACGGACAGCGAATCGCCTCGGCCTCGAACGACTGCACGATTCGTGTATGGGATGCAGCAACGGGAGAGTCGTAGTGGGCCCGTTTACAGGACATAATTTCATGTCTGTCGGTTGTATTCTCACCGAACGGGCAGCGCATCGCTTCGAGCTCGGCAGATTGCACGATCCGTGTGTGGGATGCTGCAACAGGAGAGGTTGTAGCCGGCCCATTTATTGGACACGCCGATGGTGTCTTCTCCATTGCGTTCTCATCGGACGGGCAGCGCATTGCCTCAGCTTCCGTCGATCGCATGATTCGTGTGTGGGATGCAGGAACAGGAGAGGTTTAGCCGGGCCGTTTATTGGGCATAGCGACGAGGTCAGATTTGTTGCATTCTCGACGAACGGGGAGCGCATTGCTTCAGCCTCAAATGACCGCACGATTCGCGTGTGGGATGCCACAACAGGAGCACTTGTGGCCAGCCCATTTACTGGACATACGAGTGGGGTCAACTCTGTTCGTTCTCACCAGATGGGCAGTACATTGCCTCCGGCTCTGAGATCGTACGATTCGCGTGTGGGATGCAACAACAGGAGATATCGTGGCGGGCCCATTTACTGGACACACCGATCAGTCGATTCTGTTGCGTTCTTGCCGGATGGACAACGGATCGCCTCGGCCTCAGAAGATTGCACGATTCGCATGTGGCATGTCGGAACCCTGCGCACCGCCTCGGCCTCGCGAAGTCGCGCGATTCATCCGGACAAGCGCAGAACGGAAGACATTGACAAGTTCCCGGTTAATAATGATGGTTGGGTGTGTGGGGAGAATGGAGAGCTTCTTTTATGGATTCCCCAGATTCACCGGCCATATTTCAATAGGTCTAACACTGTCTGGATTTCAGGCAGAAATTATTCCCAGCTTGATTTCTCAAACTTTGTACATGGATCGAATTGGGCTACGGTACATGTTCCTAGTTCATCTAGCTAGAGTCGGTACACTATGTATATATGCCATCCCAAAATTCACTGGCAGAGGTAGCACCAGTGAATCTATGATTATGATTCATCAGAGTGTGTCGAATTCTGAGTCTTGGGAAGATATTCGTGTTATCATTCTTCGGCCAATATCAGTCACGTGATTCCTAGGTGACGGTTTGCGCACGCGACATCTACACGGACTGAGCCAATTTCCCCAATTTGATTCCATCCACAATCCAGGCACATACTCCAGTACTTTCTTGATATACATATATGAACAGAGGGGCCGCGAATCAAGTACATATCATAATGAGAGCAACGAACAGTTCGTTTAAGGGTGGGGGTAGGGGGGGAAAGGAGGGGGATGTACAGTAGGCACTTGTCTGTCTGTTCGGTTCGCGATTTATGGTGACCCATTCAGGGTAGGGTGAAGGAAAGACGAGTGCTGCGTCGGCGACGCCAGCCTCTCAGGAGGAAGAGCGGTACAGTCGAGATCAACTCGAAGATGTACTGTCCCGTACCATGCCGCAGGTCCGCCTGAACCAGGGCACCCTTGTGATACGTCTTCTGCGCGCATGAAGCCATGCACACGCGCCTCTTGTCATGGTGCCTCTTCCCAGCTTCCATTGGGGCCCGGCGGGGGAGTGGTAATCACGCCCCGCGCCCGTCCCAAATGAATCGCAGGTCATGGCCTAGAATAATCCGGCAGTCGTCCAGTTTTAACATGTCGCACTTCAATGGAGCGCGAGTCGAAGATGAGGATGTAAGGAGGGTGCCATGCGACGTGCTCTGCGGTACCCTCCCACTCGATCGTACCTTTCGTACGACTTGGGTCCCATGTCGATTCACATACAACCCGAATTCTGCGAAGATAGATGAGCATCAAGAGAGGAAGCGAAAGTACATGAAGAATTACCATCATAGCACAGCAGGAACTCGTTCTCGCTTGACCGGAACATACCCATTGGACGACATGACTCGCATCGTTTAGCGAGCTTCTCGTGACGAGGATCGTCACGTTGTGGAAGTTACGCTCTTGAAACTGCAGATAACGGATCAGACATGAAACGCGTAAATGAGGTACGAAGAGAGAAAGACTGACTCGGAGAGATCCATGATCTCGAAGCCCTTTGTGCAGAGAATGGCGATCCTCGCTTTCAAGAAGATGAGGTCATACGATTCTGACGGGAGGAAGAAGTCCTGTCAAGTGGTGTCAACAGTGGGGTTCGTTCCCGGAGGTCGGAGTATACGTACTCGGTAGACTCGGAACCACTCTGAGCGAGGTTGTCGCCAGCCAAGTGGGGAGCTGAGAGATACCGGAGCTTTTGTTCTCTCGTTGATTGCCAACAACGGGCTCGAGTACGCGGAACACTATCAAGCTAACCGCCACGTTAGATCGACTGAGGGGACAACTAAGAGAGAACTTTACCCCTTTCTTCTTCATGTAAATGACAAGGGTGCCTCCTCCAAAACTCCCACGACTATTTGGAGATGAAGGTACGAGCCTCAATATGGTATGAAAAGAGCGACTGAAAAAAAAAAAAAATCGAATTTAACAAATAAAAATCCGAGGTAGGTAAAATAGAAAGGGTCTTTTTCCCTTTCACCTTGTCGGCAAGAACGAGGAAAATTCAGAAGTCTTCTAACATCGCACATTGCGTAACCATCTTGAGGTGCAACAGGCATGCTGCAAGGCGGTTTGAGCTTACAAAACAGCATCACGGCAACTCGAAAAAAAAACACCCTCACATCGAGAATCGTGCCGGTAGCCGATCCAGACACCCTCGCGCAACCGACCGCGAGAGCGCGGCCATCAGCGGTAGCTAGAAACGAGCAAATTTAGCAACCATGCTTTTTGTCTAAGCCGAGGCTTGCTTACTAAACGGCACGGGCAGGTGACCTTCCCAGTAAACGCAATCTCTGTATTCCACGACTGATTCCCCGGTGGCGAGAGCATAGACGGGACAAAAAAGGTGTCCGAGCTGAGCGTCTCGACTTCGAACACCTTGTTCGACTCCTGCACGACCTTGCGCAACCCAATCGCTTCCTGAAGCTTTCCTTCCAATCAGACCGTGCCTGAGTCGACTCGCGTACACAGTGTACAGCCCTCCGAGTCGGCCAGTGTGCAGTATCGTGCCGGGTACACGGCGCGGGAGTCGGTCACAGGTTCCGGGTTGACACCTGGGGTGTTTGCTTGTGCTGCATCGCCATTACCTCCGCCAAATTCAAGAGCAGGCCAATGCCATGCTGTGTGGGGGGTTGGTAAAGTTTCAAGGGTCAAGACAACCGAGGAAAAAATCAACTCCGTCAAGGTGACGCGGCGTCAACGCGTCAATGCGCACGGCCCACTACGTAAAGATCAGGGCGACATAATCAATCAGCAACCCAAGTTTACCAGCGAATCGACAAATTAGAATTAGTGGGTATGTCAATAGTGGCTTGTATACTGTTTCATAAGAGAATTCGTAACAGATATCAAAATATCAAAGATACTACATTTAACGTGTGATGCGGTACGACTGCCGACCATCCATATTGAATGTTTCTCACATAGATCCAGGGGAATAGGCTGGATTATAAAGTCAACTTCAGCACGCAGATAAAGCAAGGGCGGAAATTATATACTCGGCGGTTGACGCGTTGACGTGGTACTTTTGTAATCCCATCCTTTTCTTTCAACTTTGTCATCACCACTGTGCCGCAATCACAATTAGCAACCGCTCCATCCACTCCATTCGAAACCCATATCCGGCTGACGTAGGAGTTTGCCTGTGTAGATAAGCGACCGATTCTCGGCCAACAAATCCATATCCTACAACAGACAGTTTTTCACCCGGCTGACGCGAGTTGGGGAGGACAGACTACTCACCACCACCTCGCCGGGCTTGAACACCAAATTCGAATTGTACCGCCACAACTCGACCTTCTGATTCGCGGACGTGACGCCCGGTTCCGTTTCCTTGAGCAGCGATTTGATCACTTCGATGAGCTGAGGAATGCTCTCGTGGTCCTCGTGACCCTCGGTGCTGGCTTCTATTATGCCCTTCAGCAATAGCTCGTACCGCGCGAGACGTGGGATCGGTCGGTTCACAAAGTTCTTCATGTCGAGGCGGTTTGCATCCGGATGACGCATACATTGCTGTAGGCAAAACCCAAAAAAAAACATGATTCCATATGCGCACGGATGCCATGAAAGCGAAACACGAACCTCCACAAATTCTTTGAATGCTGAGTGCTAAAAGACCCAGCGACTCCCAGGTAGTGGCATTACTGTATGTGACGCGCGATGCTAATACTCAATTCTGGATCCGGTGAACATGAGAAAAACACCTTAAAAATGGCTTCAGAGGCGCTCGGTCATGTTCTGAAGCCAGTGTGGTAGAGTGATAGCATGCACGGACCACGGCAATTTCAAGTTGGCGTTGGTTCGCTTAGTCATTACTCGAACCTCGCCTTGCCCATCCTCGCTCTCGGTTTTCCTCAATGCGACCTCACAGCCTCAGTACCGGTCGTGGGCATCACCTCCTTCAAGTTCTGGAGGCACGAGTAGGGAATGTCCACGAAGCCTGGGATCGCCCACCTGATGCCCACTCCTGTCCCCATCCCCATCTCACCCCCGCCTATGCCCGCCTGCCCTGACTCATTCGTTTGTCCGTGTCTACATTCATGTCCACCCCTGCTGTTGACACCCGCCTTTCCCAACTTGTCCACCCCTGCTCGCCTGCTAACACCTGCCTGCCAGCACCCGTCCATGCTCTGACGTGCAAACTCGTATCACATTCAAGAGTCACCACTAGCAGTCGTATCTCACATCAAACACGGCGCTGGCGGCACACAGACACCATCACGAACTCGGAGCGGTTCCGACCAATGCTCGCTTACGGAGCTCGAGCCTCACGCCACTCGCAAGACGTTAGGAACAAGGAATGCAACAACTCCACGAGGTCAGCGATGATGGGTCGGGGACGGAGGATGAAAGAAGAAAAGGGGCGAGGATAGTATGAAGGGGAAAACGCAGCGTTTTAAAGGTAGCAGTCACGCAGACCTCGAAAACGAGCTAATCGAAGACCTTAGGAGTGTCGGTCCGATTGGGTAAATAGGGAGTATTCCGAAAGAGTCGTTGTAGACGTGGGGCAGATCCACTCAAGAAGCATAATTCCAGTTTAAGGAACGTCAACGCCAGAAATGGCACCTGCATAATAGAAGTGTTGCACCATTTCCTTGTCTTAGTAGTACAGTAGGGGGTCCCCTATCTCCCCTTAAGACAGATTGCCTCTAGGCGCAATATATATCATAGTATAGTATTCCGGTACAGTATCCAACAACCAGAACGCATGGCAACTCGACTCGTGCCCAAGGGCCTGCGTAACAAGGGGATCTCGCCATACCTCTAGCAACTTTTCGAGGATGAACCATCTAGCGCCCGTCTGTCTTGCGGACGGGGGAGAATGCACCATGCTCGTCCCACTGTAGTGTTGAGAGACGCAAGAAGTGGACAGTCTCAGGATGATCGACGCCTGAAGTCGGTGGTTTTCATGATTGAAGCGCACGATAGTGAGATACGCTCACAGGCTGATCAGTTTTATGATAACTCAGAGTCGATTATGATATGACCAACTGGGTGGATACTCTAGAGCGGAGGTGCGACTGTTATAACAACCACGACAATGTTCACGTTTTCCCTCTCTGAGCGGCCATTCCAAGGCCATCATGTGCTAAGTCTGTGTCAAGCTCGATGGAGGATCACCGGGCCGAACGTGTCAACCTGTGTTCCAATGAGGTAAACCTTGTCAACATGCGGACGGTACTTGTTGCCTCAACCTCAAACCTCGACTACAATGTCTCTTGCACAACCACATTCGTATGCCAAAGTCTATTACATTCCTTCTCGCCAATATTAATCATTACTACAGCCAAGGTCCTCAAACCCCCGAAATAGGGTACCTCAGTCACTTCCATTTAATTGTCATTTTTGCTCACATAATTGCCTTTGACCAGTGCTCAGGTCATCGAAACTCCACAAAGATTTCTCCCTCTCGAGGTGACTGGTACGTAGGTTGGTGATCCATGAGATGTGTCCTATAGTAAGCCCGTTTCCCCGTCAGTACTCAGGGCGCACAATCTTCCTCGTCTCAAGACCGTCTTTGGGAAGAAAGACGGTTTTACGTCACTGTGACCAACGAGGCCAGAACATGGCAGACACGACTTGTTCGAAGCGTGGGACAGCGCGTGGAATGGAACCAGGTTCTGGACACCTTGTACGAAATCTATATTATTCTGTATTATTTATTTTTTTGAGTCTCTTGCAGTGCTGTACTATCACTCTCCCGTGTGACAGCATCTCTTTATGCGAAAAGGGCCATGCGGAATGACATCCTTGTTGGAACGCATGAGATACTCTGTGAACCTCAACATGGTTCGTCTTGTTAGGTTCTTACTCGCATTCATATGACGCAGCACGTTGTAGACCTTGATATTATTTTGAGTCATGATGGCGGTCATTCAACGGAGCCAGTCACACTCTTTATGAAGATCACCGTCTCACCAAATGCGAGTCCCTGCCTGACTGCTCCGGTCAACACCGTGAACCACACAGCGATCGATTTAGACAGCCCGCCGGTCGGAGAAGGAAATTCCGCGCCTCCTACTGTTCAAGCCAATGGTGAAACTACCCAACTAGCGGTAGTCACCGCTCCTCTACTTCCTTTATCCGGGACCAGTGACTTCCCATTGAGAGCAGTACTTCTGTGCGACCAGCATCGGACAGCCAGACGGAGATGCCACGCATCGCTCTCCGTCGTGCTGAGGAGGCTGTGAATACGATGGAATCATGGGGCATTGCTGTTGGGGTTGTCAAGCAGGTGATGGATGCCGTCGGTCCAATCGCATCAGTATGCCCAAAGCTATTTTGCTTCTTCGCCGAGTTAACTTTCGTTCTCCAGCTGCATCCCTACGCAAGTCTAGCATGGAGTCTGCTCTCAAAGATTCCCGAGGTGCGTCACCTTGCCTTGTCGGAGCATGCGGGACGTTCATTCTTTTTTGTCTTCTCGTTTCTAGACTTTGCTACAGCAGGTTCAGCGTGACGACAATGTCCGATCACTATTTGAAGTCATATGCGATGCGTTTACGTTTGCAGAAGATGCGGACGCTTTGAGGAGGATCAAGCCAGAGTCTCTTCAAGCGAAAATCTTGAGGACATGCTGGAACGGGTCTCAGAAATTAGCAAATTTATTGAATCGTATGCGAAGGATGTGCGAGTCGGTACGTTGTCCTGAGCCCTTTGGTTTAGTCATTATTAACATACGATTTGCAGGGAAGCGGACTTTGAAGAATATCCGTGGCCAGGTTGACGGGAAAGTCACACAGTACCGCACCATCCTCACCCGACTGCGAGACGATTTTCTTGCGCGTGCTGCTGTCACGACAGAGGTTACTGTGCTTCGAATCCAGGACGATGTGAGTAATATTAGCCCAAACAAGCAGGAGTTGCTCGACTCAATAGCGCGAATATAGCTTAAAGCGATGTCAAACCAAGCATTAGAAGCCGGTGCGTAATATTGATGGCCACGAGATCATGATCTGACAAACGGCACACAGAATTCGGTTACATAATCAGGGAATTGCCTTATAAGGGAGGCTGGCGATTCGGCGATGAGAAACGATGTCTTCCTGGAACACGCGAAGATTTCTTGGATCATATCTTCAAGTGGGTCAAGAATCCCGAATCCGATCGTGGGCTCGTGCTCTTCGGCCAAGCAGGCACTGGAAAGTCCTCAATAGCACATGAAGTCGCACGTCATTTCGAGGACAAGTGTCTCGGATCTTACTTCGCCTTCGTTCGGAAGGAGGGTTCCAAAGACGAGGCATACAAGCTTTTCACGACACTTGCCTGTGATCTCTCCAACTCCTATCCTGCGTTCAAATCCGCCCTCGGGAGGGTCCTTAAGGATCATATGTCGCTCCGTGGTACCCGAGACCGTCGTACTCTCTTTGAACGACTCATCCTCGAACCGCTCAAGGACCTACAAATTCGTGATCCAATCCTTATCGTAATCGATGGATTGGACGAGAGTGGAGATGCGAGTGGCACAAAAGGATTACACACGTTCCTTGCTGATCATCTTCTCGACCTCCCTTCAAAATTCCGTATTCTCATCGCATCAAGGCCGGACGTTGGCATCGAATCTGCATTCGCGGAAGCACTATCTGTCCACACCCTCTACATGGATGATGTCAAACTTTCTGCGAAAACGGAGGACGATATTCTCGCGTACTTTCAGGACGCGCTCCATCCGGATGCTTTCAAGGACTATGGCGGGAAGCTAGCAAAGGCGGCGGAGGGCCTGTTTCAGTGGGCATCCGTGGCATGCGGATTTATAAACAACCCTCCTTCTAGTTTCGGTTTCAGTGAGAAAGAGGTCGTACAGCGCTTGTTGGGACACTCTCGAGATCGGGATGGACAAGATCCGTTGGACCAGTTATACGAAGAGGTCTCGAGGGATATTTCAAGCCGCCTGCAGCACAGACGTTATTTCGATCCGTGATGGGACAAATTTTTGCTGCGATCGAGCCTCTCACCATCAGTTCCCTGATTTCCCTGCGTCGACATGCACCAAAGATGATCCCGATGATCCTGACCCTGATGACTCTGATCGGGTTCTCAAAATGCTCGGTCACCTCGGCTCAGTACTGAGCAATGTCACTTCATCTGATGGAACGCGACCGATCGTTCCTCTCCATACTTCATTCCGTGACTTTCTAGCAGATGAGAAGAGTGGGGCATTTCATGTCGACTTTGGCAAGGCACACCGTCGGTTGGCACATTCCTGTCTTGGTTTAATGCTGGATAGCCTCAAGTTCAACATTTGTAAACTGGAGTCGTCACATCTCGCGAACAGGGACATCCCAGACTTGGAGTCTCGAATTTCCGAGCACATTCCGCCCGCTCTGTCATATGCCTGCATCTTTTGGGACGATCATTTAGAACACCTTGCTTTCGAACAAGATCTCTTCATGAAACTTCGATCCCTGTTCGAGACAAAGTTTCTGTTCTGGCTAGAAGTGCTTAGCATGAAGAACAGTGTGGGCCTTGCGTCGCCAGCAATGGCATCTCTGAAGATGTGGCTGCAGCAGAAGGTGGGTATTACATCCTATAATTATAAATGGCATATAGTGACTATTATGTACAATCACAACAGCCCCAAAAGGACGTGGAGAATCTCCTGGATTGGTGAACGATGCGTTCGCATTTGTGCGGTATTTCGGGATGTCAATAGCAAGAAGTGCCCCGCATATATATATATCTGCTCTGCCATTCGCACCATCCTCTTCCCGCATCATCAAGCATTATCTTCACTCATTCTCCCACACATTATCTTTGGATCGCGGGCAATTGTCTCATTGGCCAGCATTGGAAATGGTGATTCAAGCCCATGACGAGTCGATCAATTCCGTTGCATTCTCGCCAAATGGTCGTCGGATTGCCTCAGGCTCGCGAGACCACACGATTCGGGTGTGGGATGCCACGACGGGGGAGCTTGTAGCGGGCCCCTTTGCTAAGCACACCGATAGCGTCTTTTCTTTCATTCTCGCCGGACGGACAGCGGATTGTCTCGGCCTCGGAAGATCACACGATTCGTGTGTGGGATGCCGCAACAGGAGATGTCGTTGCGGGACCGTTCATTGACATAGTAATATGGTCTTATCTGTTGCGTTCTCGCCAGACGGGCAGCGCATCGCATCTGCCTCAGCAGATCGCACGATCCGAATATGGAATGCTGCAACAGGAGAGGTTGTTGCAGGCCCGTTCACTGGACACACCGATGACGTCAACTCTGTTGTATTCTCGCCGGACGGGAAGCGCATTGTCTCGGGATCGCATGATCGCACGATTCTCCTGTGGGATTCCGCAGTAGGAGGAATCGTAGCGGGCCCATTTACTGGACACACTGAACCGGTATATTCTGTCGCATTTTCACCGAACGGGGAGCACATTGCCTCGGCCTCGGAAGATCACACAATTCGTGTTTGGAATTCCGCAACAGGAGAGGTCATGCGGGCCCGTTTAATGGACACACCGATACAGTCTTTCTGTTGCATTCTCACCTGACGGGCGGCATATCGCTCCGCCTCGTACGATCGCACAATTCGTGTGTGGGATGCTGCAACAGGAGAGATCATTGCGGGCCCGTTTACTGGTCACACCGATTCAGTCTTTTCTATTGCACTCTCACCGGACGGACAGCGTATCGCCTCGGCCTCGTTCGATCGCACGATTCGTGTGTGGGACTCCACAACAAGAGAGGCCGTAGCAGGTCCGTTACTGGACATGCCGATTCGGTCTTTTTATTGCGGTCTCGCCGGACGGGCAGCGTATCGCCTCGGCCTCAGCAGATCACACGATTTGTATTTGGGATGCCACAACAGGAGAGGTCACAGCGGGCCCGTTTACTGGACACACCGATTGGGTTATGGTGTTTCATTCTCACCGACGGGCAGCGAATCGCTTCGGATCGAACGATCACACGATTCGTGTGTGGGATGCAGCAACGGGAGAGGCCGTAATGGGCCCATTTACAGGACACAATGATTGGACGTCTCAGTTGTATTTCACCGGACGGGCAACGCATCGCTTCGAGCTCGCTAGATCCACGATTCGTGTGTGGGATGCTGCAACAGGAGAGGTTGTAGCCGGCCCATTTACTGGACACGCCGATGGTGTCTCTCCATTGCGTTCTCATCAGACGGGCAGCGCATTGCCTCAGCTTCCGTCGATCGCACGATTCGTGTGTGGGACGCAGGAACAGGAGAGGTTGTAGCCGGGCCGTTTATTGGGCATAGCGACGAGTCAATTTTGTTGCATTCTCGCCGAACGGGGAGCGCATTGCTTCAGCCTCAGATGACCGCACGATTCGCGTGTGGGATGCCGCAACAGGAGCACTTGTGGCCGACCCATTTACTGGACATACGAGTGGGGTCAACTCTGTTGCATTCTCACCAGATGGGCAGTACATTGCCTCCGGCTCTGAAGATCGTACGATTCGCGTGTGGGATGCAACAACAGGAGATATCGTGGCGGGCCCATTTACTGGACACTCCGATGCAGTCGAATCTGTTGCATTCTTGCCGGATGGACAACGGATCGCCTCGTCCTCACAGATTGCACGATTCGCATGTGGCATGTCGGAACCCTGTGCACCGCCTCGGCCTCGCGAAGTCGCGCGATTCATCCGGACAAGCGCAGAACGGAAGACATTGACAAGTTCCCGGTCAATAATGATGGTTGGGTGTGTGGGGAGAATGGAGAGCTTCTTTTATGGATTCCACAGATTCACCGGCCATTTTTCAATAGGTCTAACACTGTCTGGATTGCAGGCCGAAATTATTCCCAGCTTGATTTCTCAAACTTTGTACATGGATCGAATTGGGCTACGGTATATGTTCCTAGTTCATCTAGCTAGAGTCGGTACACTATGTATGTATGCCATCCCAAAATTCATCGGCAGAGATAGCACCAGTGAATCTATGATTGTATTCATCAGAAGGCTGTCGAAGTCTTTTGAGTCTTGGGAAGATGTTCGTGTTATCGTCTTCGGGTAGTATCAGTCACGTGACACGAAGGCACAGGCACTGGTGGCCACCAGATTGTCCCAGGTGACGGTTTGCACATGCGACATCTACATGAACTTCTTGGTGGAGTCAATTTCCCCAATTTGATTCCATCCACAATCCAGGCACACACACTTCCTTGACATACATATATGAACAGAGGGGCCGCGAATCAAGTACATATCATAATGAGAGCAACGAAGAGTTCGTTTAAGGGTGGGGGGGGGGAAAGGAGGGGATGTACAGTAGGCACTTGTCTGTCTGTTCGGTTCGCGAATTATGGTGAGCCATTCAAGGTAGGGTGAAGGAAAGACGAGTGCTGCGTTGGCGACGCCAGCCTCTCAGGGAGGAAGAGGGTACAGTCGGGATCAACTCGAAGATATGCTGTCCCGTACCACGCGCAGGTCCGCCTGAACCAGGGCGCCCTTGTGGTACTCTTCTGCGCGCATGACCCCATGCACCCGCGCCTCTTGTCATGGTGCCTCTTCCCAGCTTCCATTGGGGCCGGCGCAGGGAGTGGTAATGACGCCCCGCGCCCGTCCCAAATGCATCGCAGGTCATGGCCTGGAATAATCTGGCACAGTCGTCCAGTTTCAACATGTCGCACTTCGATGAAGCGCGAGTCGAAGATCAGGATGTATGGAGGGTGCCATGCGACGTGCTCTGCGGTACCCTCCCACTCGATCGTACCCTTCGTGCGACTTGGGTCCCCATGTCGATTCACATACAACCCGAATTCTGCGAAGAGAGATGAGCATCAAGAGAGGAAGCGAAAGTACATGAAGAATTACCATCGTAGCACAGCAGGAACTCGTTCTCGCTAGACCGGAACATACCCATTGGACGACATGACTCGCATCGTTTAGCGAGCTTCTCGTGACGAGGATCGTCACGTTGTGGAATAGTTACGCTCTTGAAACTGCAGATAACGATCAGACATCAAACGCGTAAATGAGGTACGAAGAGAGAAAGACTGACTCGGAGAGATCCATGATCTCAAAGCCCTTTGTGCAGAGAATGGCGATCCTCGCTTTCAAGAAGATGAGGTCATACGATTCTGACGGGAGGAAGAAGTCCTGTCAAGTGGTGTCAACAGTGGGTCCGTTCCCGGAGGTCGGAGTACGTATACGTACTCGGTAGACTCGGAACCACTCTGAGCGAGGTTGGCGCCAGCCAAGTCGGGAGCTGAGAGATACGGGAGCTTTTGTTCTCTCGTTGATCTTGCCAACAACGGGCTCGAGTACGCGGAAAACACTATCAAGCTAACCGCCACGTGAGATCGACTGAGGGACAACTAGGAGACAAGTTTACCCCTTTCTTCTTCATGTAAATGACAAGGGTGCGTCCTCCAAGACTCCCAACGCTGAAAAAGTGTACGTCTTGAACCATTGAGCTTCTGCGGCGATGTGTTTGCACTATTTGGAGATGAAGGTACGAGTGCCTCAAATATGGTATGCAAAGAGCGACTGAAAAAAAAAATGTAACAAATAAAACTCCGATGTAGGTAAAATAGAAAAAAGGGTCCTTTCCCCTTTGGTTCCTTTAGCGCCCGTTCGCCTGCTACATTTGACGCAATATAGGGACGATGCCAAATCTGTCGCGATTTCGCATTGGGATGCTTTCACCCTATCATCAAAGCTCAAAGTACACTCCTTCCTCGGCAGCGACGAAGAGTCTGAGGATAGTAAGGACGAGAGTGACGTCAACGTATGTTCCAGTTTGCTGACAAGTCTCACCTCACTTGGACTCTCGAAGAGCGTCAACGTCAAATCGCTCGAGCATAAACGTGAAGTAAAGAAAAAGACGCGCAGCGGTAAAAGAAGATGCGGAAAGTATTAAAGACGGTGAGCAAAGGTTCGTCTAAGGCTAGTACTTCTGATTATTTGATCTGCTGAGACTCGTTCACAGCAACAAAGACACAAAGACGCGGGAAATCCCTCAATTTTCCTGCCATCCAACTACTGCACGATCCACAAACGTTTGGCGAAAGGCTCTACGATCTGTTGCAGAAATATGATGCTCGCTTTCGCTCGCTCACAAAATTCTCATCATGCAGCTCCTGAGTCGCATCACCTCATTGCACTTGCTGACCATCCTTGGCTTTTATAAATACAATTTCAAGTATCTCACGCACCACCAGCTACGTGCCCCGGCGATTCTCGCTTCACTTGCCCAGTCCCCGCATGACCTTACGCCCACTGACGCTCTCATTCCTCCTGTTCGTAAATTATCTCATCAATTTGTGCATCCCGGAGTTGGCTCGGAGGTTTGCCGCAGGTCTGAACGCGATCGGCTACCGGAAGAGCAGGGATAAACGCGTGGTGGGTGCTGCACGTGGTCTACTGCAGCTGTACTCTGAGGTCAACCCTAGCATGCTAAAACGTCAGGAGCGGGGAAAGACGGCAAGTATGGGGATGGCCCAAAGCAGACAGCCTACTCCGTTTGGATATGTCGAAATTCCCGCCATGGACATTGACGGCCTTACGGTACGTATTTCTCCTACTTCGTCTTGAATAATGGTGGACTATATTACTCTGTAGCTCCTCGAGGATAATCTCAAGACGGTACATGGGGAACACGACGAGTAAAACCCGACTTGCAGACAACGACAGCCCATCACCTGTCGAAGTGAACCGGACCTCGACATTAGCAACAACGAAGGTACTATTATGCGCAATCTCTACACGTTCACGATTTGATATATATTTCTACACTGGTAGATCCTTACACCAGCTGATTTCGCATTGATTTCCGACTTGCGAATACAGGCAGCCACGCAAGCGGTCGAAACGGGGGTGGTCCTGCTGCGAAACACAAACTGGCTTCTCTCTCTGCCGTAAAAAAGGCGGCTTGGTCCGGCGCGGACGATACATCAGCCTTCGTCATCTCTGAGAGTAATATTCTCGGCCCGCGCAAGAAGGCCAAGGCTGACTACGAGGATCGGATCGGATCGATAGCGTGAGTTCGCGAGGGTAGAGAAAAGGTTGGTTTCGCTGAAAGGAAAGGAGAAGAAGGAGACAGCGAGCAGCTCGACGAATCGCGAGAAGGCGGGCAACAAGCCGATAATGATGATCTTGGGTAGTAAAGGGATCAGAGGGAAGAAACAGTCGTTGAAGGAGAAGCAGAAGCGGTTGCGCGCGCACATCGAGAGGGAAAATAAGGGTCACCATTAGCTAGGTGAGGATGTTACGGTATCTCACTGTGCTACCATGGCATGGGGTGTTCGCTATCGTTCTTCGGTATTACGAGCAACATTTGTCACGTGACCAGAAGTTAGAGCCGGAGAGAGCTGTCAGTCTCTATAGATAGCTGAAGGTAGGAGAACAACCTGGCACGGCATCGTTTCCTACCAGATTTTCCTAGTGACGGTTTGCGCATGCAATATCAACACAGACTTCTTGATGGGGTCAATTTACCCCAGTTTGATTTCGTCTACAATCCAGCCTGAGCACAGACGCTGATACTTTCTTGGAATACATATATGAACGGAAGAGCGTGAATCAAGTTTACATCATAATGATAGCAATACGAGTTCGTTGAAGGGTCGAGGGGGTAGGGGGGAGAAGGATAAAAGCAGGGAGTGGGTATGTATGGCAGGCGCTTATCTGTCTGTTCGGTTCGTGATTCATGGTGAGCCATTCAAGGTAGGGAACGAACGACGAGTGGTGTTTTCGCATGTCAGACTCTCAGGGAGAAAGAGTGGTACTGTCGGGATCAACTCGAAGATGCTGTCCCACACACCTTCGTTCAGGTCCGCCTGAACCGACTGGCATGAAGCTGTGCACATGCGCCTCTTGCGATGGTGCCTCTTCCCGTGGAATAAAATGGTAAACTCGTCCATTTCAACATGTCGCACTGGGATAAAAGCGCAAGTCAAGGTGAGGATATATGGAGGGTACTACGATTCCATCCTACCTTCCTACTAGCGGTGCAGCCACAGTGCCCAAGGACGTGAACACCCTCTCTCACAGATTGTCATTTCCCAGGCCATCTCATACTTATCTGTTCTAATGAGTTCTTTCCCCCCCGTGCGAGAGGCCTTGTGGAGAACCTGCCAAGCTCTTCAGGATTCATAAATCCCTAGGCGTGAGTGCTAGGCTTGACCAGTTGAAACACGTCCTTAGTGAGGAAACAGTATGACGTTTTCCAGCCTCGAAAGGGGTTGATGGCCGCCTGGTTCGAGAGGCGACATAAAAGCAAAAGCCATAGTTTAGGGCGGAGTACTGAAGGCATGTGTGCGTTGCGCACCACAACCAACTCCGCGCACGACGAAAATACCGGGCTATCTACATACTTGATGACTTCCATCAAGCGCACGATGTCGAATCCTTTCGAAAGAATATTCGGCAGATTGATGGAAACCGGCTGAGTGCTAAAAGTCCCAGCGACTCCCAGGTACAGTAGCGGCATATGTGGGATGCTGATACTCAGGAGGGTGTCGGGATGGGACCAGTCTGGATCCGGTGAACAAAAAAATCTGACATGAGAAAATGACCTTGAAAATGGCTTCAGATGAGCTTGATCATGTTCTGAAGCCAGTGTGGCAGAGTGATAGCATGCACGGATGCACGGCGATTTGGTTCGCTTAGTCATTACTCGAACCTCGCCCTTGCCCATCCTCGCTCTCGGTTTTCCTCAATGCGATATCACAGCCACTGAGGTTCAGTACCATCAACACGGTCGTGGGCATCACTTCCTTCAAGATCAGGAGGCACGAGTAGGGAATGTCCACGAAGGCTGGGATCGCCCACCTGGTGCCCACGCCTGTCCCCATCCCCATCTCACCCCCGCCTATGCCCGCCTGCACTGACTCATCCGTGTGTCCGTGTCTACATTTATGTCCACACCCTGCTGTAGACACCCGCCTTTCGCAACTTGTCCCCTGCCCGCCTGCTAACACCCGCCTGCCAGCACCCGTCCATGCTCCGACAGTGGCATAAATCAGCCATTGGAGCGTGCAAACTCGTATCGCCTTCAAGTGTCACCACTAGCAGTCGTATCTCACGTGAAACACCGCCCGGGCGGCACACACACACCATCACGAACTCTGAACGGTTCCGACCAATGCTCGCTTACGGTGCTCGAACCTCACGTCGCTCGCTCCATGCATGACATTAGGAACAAGGAATGTAACAACACCACGAGGTCAGAGATGATGGGAGGACGGAAGGAAGAAAAGGGGCGAGGATAAGTATGAAAGGGAAAATGCGGCGTTTGAAAGGTATCAGTCACCCAGACCTCGAAAACGAGCTAATCGAAGACCTTAGGAGCGTCTATCGGAGAGCGAACAAGACAGCTTTGGGTAAATAGGGAGTATTCCGAAAGAAGTTTATGGAATACGGGGCAGATCCAACCAAGAAGCACCCGGTGCTGGCACCGACTTGTCTCCGAATTCCAGTTTAAGGAATGTCAACACTAGAAATGGCACATGCATAATAGAAGTGTTGCACACTCGAGATTGTGATATGACCCATGGCGGGGATAGTCTAGAGCGGAGGTGCGACTGCTATCACAACCACGACAATGTTCATCTCTGAGCGTCATCCAAGGCCATCACGTGCTGAGTCTGCGTGCCGGGTCGCTGCCACGCCAAACGTGATTTGGAACGCGTTCCAATGAGGTAACCTTGTCAACATGCGGACGGCACCTTGTTGCCTCAACCTCTCACCTCGACTACAATGTCTCTTGCACAACCACATTCGTATGCCAAAGTCTATTACATTCCTTCTCGCGAAATATTAATCATTACTACAGCCAAGGTCCTCAAACCTCCGAAATAGGGTACCTCAATCACTTCCATTTAATTGTCATTTTTGCTCACATAATTGCCTTTGACCAGTGCTCAGGTCATCGAAACTCAACAACGACTTCTCCCTCTCGAGTTGACTGGTACGTAGGTTGGTGATCCCACTGAGATGTGTCCTATAGTAAGCCCGTTTCTCCGCCAGTACTCAGGGCGCAAAATCTTCCTCGTCTCAAGACCGTCTTTGGGAGGAAAAGGCGGTTTTATGTCACTGTGACCCATGAGGCGAGAACATGGCAGACACGACCTGTTCGAAGCGTGGGACAGCGCGTGGAATGGAACCAGGTTCTGGACTCCTTGTACGAAATCTATACTTTTAAAAAAATTTGTTTTCACAATTGAGTTCTTGCAGTGCCATACTATCACTCTCCCGTATTACTGCATCTCTCTATGCGAAAAGGACCTTGCGGAAAGATATCCTTGTTGGGACGCATGAGATACTCTGTGAACCTCAACATGGTTCGTCTTGTTGGATTCTTACTCGCATTCATATGACTCAGCACGTTGTAGACCTTGATATTATTTTGAGCCATGATAGCGGTCACTCAACGGAGCCGGTCACACTCTTCTTGAAGATCACAGTCTCACCAAATGCGACTCCCTCTCTGACTGCTCCGGTCAACACCGTGAACCACACAGCTATCGATTTAGACAGCCCGCCGGTCGTTGAAGGAAATGCCGCACCTCCTACTGTTCAAGACAACGGTGAATCCATCCAACCAGCGGTAGTCACCGCTCCTCTACTTCTTTTATCCGGGGCCAGTGACCTTCCTATTGAGAGCGGTACTTCTGTGCGACCAGCATCAGACAGCCAGACGGAGATGTCAGGCATCGCTCTCCGTCGTGCTGAGGAGGCTGTGGATACGATGAAATCATGGGGCATTGCTGTTGGGGTTGTCAAGCAGGTGATGGATGCCGTCGGTCCAATCGCATCAGTATGCCCAAAGCTATTTTTCTTCTTCCCCGGGTTAACTTTCGTTCTCCAGCTGCATCCCTCCGCAGGTCTAGCATGGAGTCTGCTTTCAAAGATTCCCGAGGTGTGTCACCTTGCCTTGTCGGAGGATGCGGCACGCTCATTCATCTTTGTTTTGTTTCTAGACTTTGTTACAGCAGGTTCAGCGTGACGACAATGTCCGATCACTATTTGAAGCCATATCCGATGCGTTTACGTTTGCAAAAGATGCGGACGCTTTGAGGAGGATCAATCCGGAGTCTCTTCAAGCGAAAATCCTTGAGGACATGCTGGAACGGGTCTCGGAAATTAGCAAATTTATTGAATCGTATGCGAATGATGTGCGAGTCGGTACGTTATCCTGAATCCTTTGGTTTAGTCATTATTAACACACGATTTGCAGGGAAGCGGACTTGGAAGAATATCCGTGGCCAGGTTGACGGGAAAGTCACACAGTATCGCACCATCCTGATCCGACTGCGAGACGACTTTCTTGCGCGTGCTGCTGTCACTACGGAGGTTACTGTGCTTCGAATACAGGACGATGTGAGTAATATTAGCCCAAACAAGCAGGAGTTGCTCGACTCAATAGCGCGAATATAGCTTAAAGCGATGTCAAACCAAGCATTAGAAGCCGGTGCGTAATATTGATGGCCACGAGATGATGATCTGACGGAGAGCACACAGAATTCGGTTACATAATCAGGGAATTGCCTTATAAGGGAGGCTGGCGATTCGGCGACGAGAAACGGTGTCTTCCTGGAACACGCGAAGATTTCTTGGATCATATCTTCAAGTGGGTCGAGAATCCTGAATCCGAACGTGGGCTCGTGCTCTTCGGCCAAGCAGGCACTGGAAAGTCCTCAATAGCACATGAAGTCGCACGCCATTTCGAGGACAAGTGTCTCGGATCTTACTTCACCTTCATTAGGAAGGAAGGATCCAAAGACGAGGCATACCAACTTTTCACGACACTTGCCTGTGATCTCTCCAATAGATATCCTGCGTTCAAATTCACTCTCGGGAGGATCCTTAAGGATCATCTATCGCTCCGTGGTACCCGAGACCGTCGTACTCTTTTTGAACGACTCATCCTCGAACCGCTCAAGGATCTACAAATCCGTGATCCAATCCTTATCGTAATCGATGGATTGGACGAGAGTGGAGATGCGAGTGGCACCAAAGGATTACACACGTTCCTTGCTGAACATCTTCTCGACCTCCCTTCAAAATTCCGTATTCTCATCACATCAAGGCCGGACGATGGAATCGAATCTGCATTCGCCGAAGCACTATCTGTCCACACCCTCTACATGGATGATGACAAACTTTCTGCGAAAACGGAGGACGATATTCTCGCGTACTTTCAGGAAGCGCTCCGTCCGGATGCTTTCAAGGACTATGGCGTGAAACTATCAAAGGCAGCGGAGGGCCTGTTTCAGTGGGCTTCTGTTGCATGCGGATTCATAAACAACCCCCCTGATAGTTTCGGCTTCAGTGAGAAAAAGGTCGTACAGCGCTTGTTGGGACACTCTCGAGATCGTGATGGACAAGATCCGTTGGAACAGTTATACGAAGAAGTTCTCGAGGGATATTTCAGATCGCCTGCATCACAGATGTTATTTCGATCCGTGATGGGACAAATTTTTGCCGCGATCGAACCCCTCACCACCAGTTCCCTGATTTCCCTGCGTCGATATGCACCCAAAGATGATCCCGAGGATCCTGACCCCGAAGATTCAGATCAGGTTCTCAAAATGCTCGGTCATCTTGGCTCGGTGCTGAGCAATGTCACTTCATCCGATGGAATGCGACCGATCGTTCCTCTCCATACTTCATTCCGTGACTTTCTAGCAGATGAGAAGAGTGGGCCATTTCATGTCGACTTCGGCAAGGCGCACCGGCGGTTGGCACATTCGTGTCTTGGTTTAATGCTGGATAGCCTCAAGTTCAACATTTGTAAACTGGAGTCGTCATATCTCGCGAACAAGGATGTCCCAGACTTGGTGTCTCGAATTTCCGATCACATTCCGTCCGCTCTGTCATATGCCTGCATTTTTTGGGACGACCATCTAGAACACGTTGCTTTCGAACAAGATCTCTTCATGAAACTTCGATTCCTGTTCGAGACAAAGTTTTTGTTCTGGCTAGAAGTGCTTAGCATGAAGAACAGCGTTGGCCTTGCTTCACCAGCAATGGCATCTCTGAAGATGTGGTTGCAGCGGAAGGTGGGTACATCCTATAATTATCAATGACATGTACTGACTATTTCGTAAAATCACAACAGCCCCAAAATGACGTGGAGAATCTCCTGGCATTGGTGAACGATGCGTTCGCATTTGTTCGGTATTTCGGGATGGCAATAGCAAGAAGCGCCCCGCATATATATATATCTACTCTGCCATTCGCACCATCCTCTTCCCGCATTATCAAGCATTACCTTCACTTATTCCCCAAAACATTATCTTTGGATCGTGGGCAATTGTCTCATTGGCCAGCATTGGAAATGGTGATTCAAGCACATGACGAGCCCATCGCTTCCGTTGCATTCTCGCCAAATGGGCAGCGGATAGCCTCAGGCTCGGAAGACCACACGATTCGGGTGTGGGATGCCACGACGGGGGAGCTTGTAGCGGGCCCGTTTGCTAAGCACACCGATTTGGTCCGTTCTGTTGCATTTTCACCAGACGGACAGCGGATTGTCTCGGCCTCGTTGGATCACACGATTCGTGTGTGGGATGCCGCAATAGGAGATGTCGTTGCGGGACCGTTCATTGGACATAGTAATGCGGTCATATCTGTTGCGTTCTCGCCAGACGGGCAGCGCATCGCGTCTGCTTCAGCAGATCGCACGATCCGGATATGGAATGCTGCAACAGGAGAGGTTGTAGCAGGCCCGTTCACTGGACACACCGATTGCGTCAATTCGGTTATATTCTCGCCGGACGGGAAGCGCATTGCCTCGGGATCGAATGATCGCACGATTCGCCTGTGGGATTCTGCAGTAGGAGGGATCGTAGTGGACCCATTTACTGGACACACGGAACCAGTCTACTCTGTTGCCTTTTCACCGGATGGGGAGCGCATTGCCTCGGCCTCGGAAGATCACACAATTCGTGTGTGGAATTCAGCAACGGGAGAAGTCATGGCAGGACCGTTTAGTGGACACACCGGTGTAGTCAATTCTGTTGCATTCTCACCTGACGGGCGGCGTATCGCCTCCGCCTCGAACGATCGCACAATTCGTGTGTGGGATGCTGCAACAGGAGAGATCATTGCAGGCCCGTTCGTTGGTCACGTTGAATCAGTGTTTTCTATTACGCTCTCACCAGACGGACAACGCATCGCCTCGGCCTCGTTCGATCGCACGATTCGTGTGTGGGATGCCACAACAAGAGAGGCCGTAGCAGGTCCGTTTATTGGACATGCTAATTCGGTCTTTTTTATTACGGTCTCGCCGGACGGGCAGCGTATCGCCTCGGCCTCAGCAGATCACACGATTTGTATTTGGGATGCCACAACAGGAGAGCTCATAGCGGGCCCGTTTACTGGACACACCAATTGGGTTCCTGGAGTTTCATTCTCGCCAGACGGGCAGCGAATCGCTTCGGCCTCGTACGATTGCACGATTCGTGTGTGGGATACAGCAACTGGAGAGGTCGTGGTGGAACCGTTTACAGGGCACAATGATTGGGTCAAGTCGGTTGAATTCTCACCGAATGGGCAGCGCATCGCTTCGAGCTCGCTCGATCGCACGATTCGAGTGTGGGATGCTGCAACGGGAAAGGTCGTAGCGGGCCCTTTTACTGGACACACCGATGGCGTCTTGTTTGCTATATTCTCACCAGATGGGCGACGCATCGCCTCGGCCTCGGACGATCTCACAATTCGTGTGTGGGATGCAGAAACAGGAGAGTTTATAGTAGGGCCGTTTATCGGGCACAGAGATAAGGTCTATTCTGTTGCGTTCTCACCGAACGGGGAGTGCATTGCTTCAGCCTCATACGATCGCACGATTCGCGTGTGGGATGCCGCAACAGGAGCGCTTGTAGCCGGGCCATATACTGGACATACGAGTGGGATCAACTCTGTTGCATTCTCACCAGATGGGCAGTACATTGCCTCCGGCTCTGAAGATCGTACGATTCGCGTGTGGGATGCAACAACAGGAGATATCGTGGCGGGCCCATTTACTGGACACACCGATTCAGTCGATTCTGTTGCATTCTTGCCGGATGGACAACGGATCGCCTCGGCCTCAACAGATTGCACGATACGCATGTCGCATGTCGGAACCCTGTGCACCGCTTCGACCTCGCGAAGTCGCGCGATTCATCCGGAGAAGCGCAGAACGGAAGACATTGACAAGTTCCCGGTTAATAATGATGGTTGGGTGTGTGGGGAGAATGGAGAGCTTCTTTTATGGATTCCACAGATTCACCGGCCATATTTCAATAGGTCTAACACTGTCTGGATTGCAGGCAGACATTATACCCAGCTTGATATCTCAAACTTTGTACATGGATCGAATTGGGCTACAGTACATGTTCCTAGTTCATCTAGCTAGAGTCCGTACACTATTGGATGTATGCCATCCCAAAATTCACCTGCAGAGATAGCACCAGTGAATCTATGATTATAATTCATCAGGGGTGTGTCGAAATCTTTTGAGTATTGGGAAGATGTTCGTGTTATCGTTCTTCGGCAATATCAGCCACACACGTGACCCAAACTGGTTGGGCCGAAGGCGGCACGGACAAGTCTGCTGGCCACCAGATTGTCCCACCTCTCAGGGAGGAAGAGTGGTACAGTCGGGATCAACTCGAAGGTGTGCTATACTGTACCACGCGCAGGTCCGCCTGAACCAGGGCGCCCTTGTGGTACCTCTTCTGCGCGCATGACACCATATACCCGCGCCTCTTGTCATGGTGCCTCTTCCCAACTTCCATTGGGACCCGGCGCAGGGAGTGGTAATGGCCGTCCCAAATGCATCGCAGGTCATGGCCTGGAATAATCTGGCACAGTCATCCAGTTTCAACATGTCGCACTTCGATGAAGCGCGAGTCGAAGATCAGGATGTATGGAGGGTGCCATGCGACGTGCTCTGCGGAACCCTCCCACTCGATCGTACCCTTCGTGCGACTTGGGTCCCCATGTCAATTCACATACAACCCGAATTCTGCGAAGAAAGATGAGCATCAAGAGAGGAAGCGAAAGTACATGAAGAATTACCATCGTAGCACAGCAGGAACTCGTTCTCGCTAGACCGGAACATACCCATTGGACGACATGACTCGCATCGTTTAGCGAGCTTCTCGTGACGAGGATCGTCACGTTATGGAATAGTTACGCTCTTGAAACTGCAGATAACGGATCAGACATGAAACGCATAAATGAGGTACGAAGAGAGAAAGACTGACTCGGAGAGATCCATGATCTTAAAGCCCTTTGTGCAGGGATGGCGATCCTCGCTTTCAAGAAGATGAGGTCATACGATTCTGACGGGAGGAAGAAGTCCTGTCAAGTGGTGTCAGCAGTGGGGTTCGTTCCCGGAGGTCGGAGTACGTATACGTACTCGGTAGACTCGGAATCACTCTGAGCGAGGTTGTCGCCAGCCAAGTCGGGAGCTGAGAGATACGGGAGCTTTTGTTCTCTCGTTGATCTTGCCAACAACGGGCTCGAGTACGCGGAAAACACTATCAAGCTAACCGCCACGTGAGATCGACTGAGGACCCCTTTCTTCTTCATGTAAATGACAAGGGTGCGTCCTCCAAGACTCCCAACGCTGAAAAAGTGTGAACCATTGAGCTTCTGTGGCGATATGTTTGCACTATTTGGAGATGAAGGTACGAGTGCCTCAAATATGGTATGCAAAGAGCCACTGAAAAAAAAAAATGTAACAAATAAAACTCCGAGGTAAGTTAGGTAAAACAGAAAAAGGGTCCTTTCCCCTTTTGGTTCCTTTAGCGCCCGTTCGCCTGCTTCATTTGACGCAATATACAGTAGGGACGATGCCAAATCTGTCGCGATTGTCGCATTGGGATGCTTTCACCATATCATCAAAGCCCAAGTCTGAGGATAGTAAGGACGACAGTGACGTCAACATTATGTTCCAGTTTGCTGACAAGGTCTCACCTCACTTGGACTCTCGAAGAGCGTCAACGTCAAATGGCTCGAGCATAAACGTGAAGTAAAGAAAAAGACGCGCAGCGGTAAAAAGAAGATGCGGAAAGTATTAAAACGGTGAGCAAAAGTTCGTCTAAGGCTAGTACTTCTGATTATTTGTGATCTGCTGAGACTCGTTCACAGCAACAAAGACGCGGGAAATCCCCTCAATTTTCCTGCCATCCAACTACTGCACGATCCACAAACGTTTGGCGAAAGGCTCTACGATCTGTTGCAGAAATATGATGCTCGCTTTTCGCTCGATCACAAAATTCTCATCATGCAGCTCCTGAGTCGCGTCACCTCATCGCACTTGCTGACCATCCTTGGTTTTTATAAATACAATTTCAAGTATCTCACGCACCACCAGCTACGTGCCCCGGCTATTCTCGCTTCACTTGCCCAGTCCCCGCATGACCTTACGCCCACTGACGCTCTCATTCCTCCGGTTCGTAAATTATCTCATCAATTTGTGCATCCCGGAGTTGGCTCGGAGGTTGCCACGGGTCTGAACGCGATCGCCTACCGGAAGAGCAGGGATAAACGCGTGGTGGGTGCTGCACGGGGTCTACTGCAGCTGTACTCTGAGGTCAACCCTAGCATGCTAAAACGTCGGGAGCGGGGAAAGATGGCAAGTATGGGGATGGCCCAAAGCAGACAGCCTACTCCGTTTGGATATGTCGAAATTCCCGCCATGGACATTTGAAGGCCTTACGGTACGTATTTCTCCTACTTCGTCTTGAATAACGGTGGACTATATTACTCTGTAGCTCCTCGAGGATAATCTCAAGACGGTACATGGGGAACACGACGAGTAAATCCCGACTTGCAGACAACGACAGCTCATCACCTGTCGAAGTGAACCGGACCTCGGCATTAGCAACAACGAAGGTACTATTATGCGCAATCTCTACACGTTCATGATTTGATATATGTTTCTACACTGGTAGATCCTTACACCAGCTGATTTCGCATTGATTTCCGACTTGCGAATACAGGCAGCCACGCAAGCGGTCGGATACGGGGGTGGTCCTGCTGCGAAACACAAACTGGTTTCTCTCTGCCGTTAAAAAGGCTGCTTGGTCCTGCGCGGACGATACATCAGCCTTGGTCGTCTCTGAGAGTAATATTCTCGGCCCGCGCAAGAAGGCCAAGGCTGACTACGAGGATCGGATCGGATCGGATCGATAGCGCGAGGTCGTGAGGGTAAAGAAAAGTTTGGTTTCGCTGAAAGGAAAGCAGAAGGAGACTGCGAGCAGCTCGACGAATCGCGAGAAGGCGCGCAACAGGCTAATAATGATGATCTTGCCAGTGGGTAGTAAAGGGGTCAGAGGGAAGAAACAGTAGTTGAAGGAGAAGTAGAAGCGGTTGCGCGCGCACGTTGAGAGGCAAAAGAAGGGTCACCATTAGCTAGATGAGGATGTCACAGTATCTCACTGTGCTACCATGGCATGGGGTGTTCGCTATCGTTCTTCGGTTTATTACGAGCAATATCTGTCACGTGACACAGAAGGTAGAGCCGGAGAGAGCTGTCAGTCACTAGTAGATAGCTGAAGGTAGGAGAACGACCTGGGGCATCATTGTTTCCTACCAGATTGTCACAGTGACGGTTTGCGCATGCAATATCAACACGGACTTCTTGATGGGGTCAATTTACCCCAGTTTGATTTCGTCTACAATCCAGCCTGAGGCACAGACGCTGATACTTTCTTGGCATACATATATGAACGGAAGAGCCGCGAATCAAGTTTACATCATAATGACAGAAAATACGAGTTCGTTGAAGGGTGGAGGGGGTAGGGGGAGAAGGATAAAAGCAGGGAGTGGGTATGTATGGCAGGCGCTTGTCAGTCTGTTCGGTTCGTGATTCATGGTGAGCCATTCAGGGTAGGGAACGAACGACGAGTGGTGTTTTCGCATGTCAGACTCTCATGGAGAAAGAGCGGTACTGTCGGGATCAACTCGAAGATGCTGTCCCACACACCTTCGTTCAGGTCCGCCTGAACCGACTGGCATGACGCTGTGCACACGCGCCTCTTGCGATGGTGCCTCTTCCCCTGGAATAAAATGGTAAACTCGTCCAGTTTCAACATGTCGCACTGGGATAAAAGCGCAAGTCAAAGGTGAGGATATATGGAGGGTACTATGATTCCATCCTACCTTCCTACTAGCGGTGCAGCCACAGTGCCCAAGGACGTGAACACCCTCTCTCGCAGATTGTCATTTCCCAGGCCATCTCATACTTATCTGGTCTAATGAGTTCTTTCCCCCCCGTGCGAGAGGCCTTGTGGAGAACCTGCCAAGCTCTTCAGGATTCATAAATCCCTAGGCGTGAGTGCTAGGCTTGACCAGTTGAAACACGTCCTTAGCAACTACGACCGAGGAAACAGTATGACGTTTGCCCAGCCGTCGAAAGGGGTTGATGGCTGCCTGGTTCGAGAGGCGACATAAAAGCAAAAGCGATACTTTAGGGCGGAGGAGTTGTGCGTTGCGCACCACAACCAACTCAGCGCACGACGAAAATACCGGGCTATCTACATACTTGATGACTTCCATCAAGCGCACGACGTCGAATCCTTTCGGAAGAATATCTCGGCAGATTGATGGAAACCGGCTGAGTGCTAAAAGTCCTAGCGACTCCCAGGTAGCGGCATTATGTGACGCGACGCTGATACTCCGGGGGGTGTCCGGATGGGACCAGTCTTGATCCGGAGAACAAAAAAATCTGTTCCCACCTTGAAAATGGCTTCAGATGAGCTTGATCATGTTCTGAAGCCAGTGTGGCAGAGTGATAGCATGCACGGATGCACGGCGATTTGGATCTTTCAAGTTGGCGTTGGTTCGCTTAGTCATTACTCGAACCTCGCCCTTGCCCATCCTCGCCCTCGGTTTGCCTCAATGCAACCTCACAGCCTCAGTACCGTCAACATGGTCATGGGAATCACCTCCTCCAAGATCTGGAGGCACGAGTAGGGAATGTCCAAGAAGCCTGGGATCGCCCACCTGATGCCCACGCCTGTCCCCATCCCCATCTCACCCCCGCCTATGCCCGCCTGCCCTGACTTATTCGTTTATCCGTGTCTACATTTATGTCCACCCCTGCTGTTGACACCCGCCTTTCCCAACTTGTCCACTGTAAGGTGGACCTTACCTGCACCTTTGAATTCGCCGATTTCACACCCAAACTCGTCCTCGTGCCTGCCCTAAACATCGACCCGATTCGGACGTTTCGATTCCGTCAACCCGCCGCTGCGCCTCTCCGCAAAATCAACATCACTGCGATCACTGACTCCGACGTGTTCTCAGCTGAAGACACCCGTCAGACAGCCTTTCAAAGTGTATGGACTTGTACTTATTGAGTATCTCCTGCTGTTGGGACCTTCACATCAGTCTTTGGCAGTGCTTACTTTTAGTTTATTTGGACCCTTTTAGCCTCTTGTTCAGAACCTTTCTATCATGACCGGTGCTACGAGACGCCGCTTATCAGCATGCTACTACTCTCCCACCGCCTCTTACCCCTTTTTACGGACCATCGAGTGACGTCGCGCGCAAGGGCAAGCCATTTGGAGCGTTGCCGGTGCAGCGCCTCCTCGGCTCAACCCTTACATTCCCCTTTCTCTTCGACTATCATTCATTTCACCCTACTTTAGCATGTCCTATGGGGCAGTGTTGTCTAGCACTGTCCTCAAAAGACTTTTCCCCTTTTTCATTGAGCTACTTACAAGAAAAACGTATATAAAGGCCTTGCCCATTGGCCTAGAAGGGCATCCAATACACCTCTTTCTCTTCGGATCACTAAGTTTGTCTCGAAAACTTGTCTCGTTTACTCTCTCGTCACATCTCATCACCGTCTCGTCTCTCGTTCTCGTCTGCTCCGATCGTTACCGCGCCGACTTCGACTACGCGTTCGAATACCAAACGCGTCCGACACACGTTCCTTCCCGATTCGAAAACCATTCCCGCGCATGTCTCTCCGACCGCTCGTCGACTCCCCTTTTTGCTTTCCTCGGACTCGCCCGTACTCGTCAGAGTACGTTCACCACCCCTGCCCGCCTGCTAACACCTGCCTGCCAGCACCCGTCCATGCTCTGACAATGACATAATCCAGCCATTGGAGCGTGCAAACTCGTATCACATTCAAGAGTCACCACTAGCAGTCGTATCTCACATCAAACACGGCGCTGGCGGCACACAGACACCATCACGAACTCGGAACGGTTCCGACCAATGCTCGCTTACGGAGCTCGAGCCTCACGCCACTCGCAAGACGTTAGGAACAAGGAATGCAACAACTCCACGAGGTCAGCGATGATGGGTCGGGGACGGAGGAAGAAAGGAAGAAAAGGGGCGAGGATAGTATGAAACGGAAAACGCGGCGTTTGAAAGGTAGCAGTCACGCAGACCTCGAAAACGAGCTAATCGAAGAACTTAGGAATGTCGGTCCGAGAGCGAACTGGGTGAGAGCGGACAAGACAGGTTTGGGTAAATAGGGAGTATTTCGAAAGAAGTTTATGGAATACCAGACGTGGGGCAGATCCACCCAAGAAGCATAATTCCAGTTTAAGGAATGTCAACACTAGAAATGGCACCTACATAATAGAAGTGTTGCACATCGCCGAAGAGGACGGCATTTCCTTGTCTTAGTAGTACAGTAGCCTGAGGGGGTCCCCTATCTCCCCTTAAGACAGATTGCCTCTAGGCGCAATATATATCATAGTATAGTATTCCGGTACAGTATCCAACAACCAGAGCGCATGGCCCTTAGAAAGCAACTCGACTCGTGCCCAAGGGCCTGCGAAACAAGGGGATCTCGCCATACCTCTCGAGCAAGAAGCATCTAGCGCGCGTCTGTCTTGCGGACGGGGGAGAATGCACCATGCTCGTCCCACTGTACTGTTGAGAGACGCAAGAAGTGGACAGTCTCAGGATGATCGACACCTGAAGTCGGTGGTTTTCATGATTGAAGCGCACGATAGTGAGATACGCTCACTTTGTCTGTGTCAAGCTCGATGGAGGATCGCCGGGCCGAACGTGTCAACCTGTGTTCCTAAACCTTGTGAATGCGGGCGGCACCTTGTTGCCTCAACCTCTCACCTCGACTACAATGTCTCTTGCACAACCACATTCGTATGCCAAAGTCTATTACATTCCTTCTCGCGAAATATTAATCATTGGTACAGCCAAGGTCCTCAAACCCCCGAAATAGGGTACCTCGGACTTCCATTTAATTGTCATTTTTGCTCACATAATTGCCTTTGACCAGTGCTCAGGTCATCGAAACTCCACAAAGATTTCTCCCTCTCGAGGTGACTGGTACGTAGGTTGGTGATCCCATTCAGATGTGTCCTATAGTAAGCCCGTTTCCCTGTCAGTACTCAGGGCGCACAATCTTCCTCGTCTCAAGACCGTCTTTGGGAAGAAAAGACGGTTTTATGTCACTGTGACCAACGAGGCGAGAACATGGCAGACACGACTTGTTCGAAGCGTGGGACAGCGCGTGGAATGGAACCAGGTTCTGGACTCCTTGTACGAAATCTATATTATTTTGTATTATTTATTTTTTTGAGTCTCTTGCAGTGCTGTACTATCACTCTCCCGTGTGACAGCATCTCTTTATGCGAAAAGGGCCATGCGGAATGACATCCTTGTTGGAACGCATGAGATACTCTGTGAACCTCAACATGGTTCGTCTTGTTGGGTTCTTACTCGCATTCATATGACTCAGCACGTTGTAGACCTTGATATTATTTTGAGCCATGATGGCGGTCACTCAACGGAACCAGTCACACTCTTCTTGAAGATCACCGTCTCACCAAATGCGAGTCCCTGCCTGACTGCTCCGGTCAACACCGTGAACCACACGGCGATCAATTTAGACAGCCCGCCGGTCGTTGAAGGAAATGCTGCGCCTCCTACTGTTCAAGTCAATGGTGAAACTACTCAACTAGCGGTTGTCACCGCTCCTCTACTTCCTTTATCCGGGACTAGTGAACTTCCCATTGAGAGCAGTACTTCTGTGCGACCAGCATCAGACAGCCAGACGGAGATGCCACGCATCGCTCTCCGTCGTGCTGAGGAGGCTGTCAATACGATGGAATCATGGGGCATTGCTGTTGAGGTTGTCAAGCAGGTGATGGATGCCGTCGGTCCAATCGCATCAGTATGCCCAAAGCGACTTTGCTTCTTCGCCGAGTTAACTCTCGTTCTCCAGCTGCATCCCTACGCAAGTCTAGCATGGAGTCTGCTCTCAAAGATTCCCGAGGTGTGTCACCTTGCCTTGTCGGAGCATGCGGGACGTTTATTATTTTTTGTCTTCTCGTTTCTAGACTTTGCTACAGCAGGTTCAGCGTGACGACAATGTCCGATCATTATTTGAAGTCATATCCGATGCGTTTACGTTTGCAGAAGATGCGGATGCTTTGAGGAGGATCAAGCCAGAGTCTCTTCAAGCGAAAATCCTTGAGGACATGCTGGAACGGGTCTCGGAAATTAGCAAATTTATTGAATCGTATGCGAAGGATGTGCGAGTCGGTACGTTGTCCTGAGCCCTTTGGTTTAGTCATTATTAACATACGATTTGCAGGGAAGCGGACTTGGAAGAATATCCGTGGCCAGGTTGACGGGAAAGTCACACAGTACCGCGCCATCCTCACCCGACTGCGAGACGATTTTCTTGCGCGTGCTGCTGTCACGACGGAGGTTACTGTGCTTCGAATACAGGACGATGTGAGTAATATTATGCCAAACAAGCAGGAGTTGCTCGACTCAATAGCGCGAATATAGCTTAAAGCGATGTCAAACCAAGCACTAGAAGCCGGTGCGTATAATATCAATGGCCACGAGATGATGATCTGACGGAGAGCACACAGAATTCGGTTACATAATCAGGGAATTGCCTTATAAGGGAGGCTGGCGATTCGGCGATGAGAAACGTTGTCTTCCTGGAACACGCGAAGATTTCTTGGATCATATCTTCAAGTGGGTTGAGAATCCCGAATCCGAACGAGGCCTCGTGCTCTTTGGCCAAGCAGGCACTGGAAAGTCCTCAATAGCGCACGAAGTCGCACGCCATTTCGAGGAGAAGTGTCTCGGATCTTACTTCGCCTTCGTTCGGAAGGAGGGTTCCAAAGACGAGGCATACAAGCTTTTCACGACACTTGCCTGTGATCTCTCCAACAGCTATCCTGCGTTCAAATCCGCCCTCGGGAGGATCCTTAATGATCATCTGTCGCTCCGTGGTACCCGAGACCGTCGTACCCTTTTTGAACGACTCATCCTCGAACCGCTCAAGAACCTACAAATTCGTGATCCAATCCTTATCGTAATCGATGGATTGGACGAGAGTGGAGATGCGAGTGGCACCAAAGGATTACACACGTTCCTTGCTGAACATCTTCTCGACCTCCCTTCAAAATTCCGTATTCTTATCACATCAAGGCCGGACGATGGCATCGAAGCTGCGTTTTCTGATGCACTATCTGTCCACACCCTCTACATGGATGATGACAAACTTTCTGCGAAAACGGAGGACGATATTCTCGCGTACTTTCAGGACGCGCTCCATCCAGACACTTTCAAAGACTATGGCGTGAAACTATCAAAGACATCGGAGGGCCTGTTCCAGTGGGCTTCTGTTGCATGCGGATTCATAAACAACCCCCCTGATAGTTTCGGCTTCAGTGAGAAAAAGGTCGTACAGCGCTTGTTGGGACACTCTCGAGATCGTGATGGACAAGATCCGTTGGAACAGTTATACCAAGAAGTTCTCGAGGGATATTTCAAATCGCCTGCAGCACAGATGTTATTTCGATCCGTGATGGGACAAATTTTTGCCGCGATCGAACCCCTCACCACCAGTTCCCTGATTTCCCTGCGTCGACATGCACCCAAATATGATCCGGAGGATCCAGACCCCGAAGATTCAGATCAGGTTCTCAAAATGCTCGGTCATCTTGGCTCGGTGCTGAGCAATATCACTTCATCTGATGGAAAGCGACCGATCGTTCCTCTCCATACTTCATTCCGTGACTTTCTAGCAGATGAGAAGAGTGGGGCATTTCATGTCGACTTCGGCAAGGCCCACCGTCGGTTGGCACATTCCTGTCTTAGTTTAATGCTCGATAACCTCAAGTTCAATATTTGTAAACTGGAGTCGTCATATCTCGCGAACAAGGATGTCCCAGATTTGGAATCTCGAATTTCCGAGCACATTCCGTCCGCTCTATCGTATGCCTGCATTTTTTGGGACGACCATCTAGAACACGTTGCTTTCGAACGAGATCTCTTCATGAGACTTCGATCCCTGTTCGAGACAAAGTTTCTGTTCTGGCTAGAAGTGCTTAGCATGAAGAACAGTGTGGCCCTTGCATCGCCAGCAATGGCATCTCTGAAGATGTGGTTGCAGCGGAAGGTGGGTACATCCTATAATTATAAATGGCATGTAGTGACTATTTCGTAAAATCACAGCAGCCCCAAAAGGACGTGGAGAATCTCCTGGAATTGGTGAACGATGCGTTCGCATTTGTTCGGTATTTCGGGATGGCAATAGCAAGAAGTGCCCCGCATATATATATATCTTCTCTGCCTTTCGCACCATCCTCTTCCCGCATTATCAAGCATTACCATCACTTATTCCCCCACACATTATCTTTGGAGCGCGGGCAATTGTCTCATTGGCCAGCATTGGAAATGGTGATTCAAGCCCATGAAGAGCCGATCAATTCCGTTGCATTCTCGCCAAATGGGCAGCGGATAGCCTCAGGCTCGGAAGACCACACGATTCGGGTGTGGGATGCCACGACGGGAGAGCTTGTAGCGGGCCCGTTTGCCAAGCACACCGATATGGTCCTTTCTGTTGGATTCTCGCCGGACGGACAGCGGATTGTCTCGGCCTCGAGAGATCGCACGATTTGCGTGTGGGATGCCGCAACAGGAGATGTCGTTGCGGGACCGTTCATTGGACATAGTGGTGGGTCAGATCTGTTGCGTTCTCGCCAGACGGGCAGCGCATCGCGTCTGCCTCGTACGATCACACGATCCGCATATGGAATGCAACAACAGGAGAGGTCGTTGTAGGCCCGTTTACTGGACACACGGCTCCGGTCAAGTCTGTTGTATTCTCCCCGGACGGGAAGCGCATTGCCTCGGCATCGCATGATCGCACAATCCGCCTGTGGGATTCTGCAGTAGGAGAGATCGTAGCAGGCCCATTTACTGGACACACTGAACCAGTCAAATCTGTTGCCTTTTCACCGAACGGGGAGCACATTGCCTCGGCCTCGGAAGATCACACTATTCGTGTTTGGAATTCTGCAACAGGAGAGATCATGACGGGCCCGTTTAATGGACACACCTCTGCAGTCTGTTCTGTTGCATTCTCACCTGATGGGCGGCATATCGCCTCCGCCTCGGCCGATCGCACAATTCGTGTGTGGGATGCTGCAACAGGAGATATCATTGCGGGCCCGTTTACTGGTCACGCCAATTCAGTCTTTTCTATTGCGCTCTCACCGGACGGACAGCGCATCGCCTCAGCCTCACTAGATCGCACGATTCGTGTGTGGGACTCCACAACAAGAGAGGCCGTAGCAGATCCGTTTACTGGACACACCCACTCGGTCTTTTCTATTGCGGTCTCGCCGGACGGGCAGCATATTGCCTCGGCCTCAGCAGATCACACGATTTGTATTTGGGATGCCACAACTGGAGAGGTCACAGCAGGCCCGTTTACTGGACACACCGGTTGGGTTACTGGTGTTTCGTTCTCACCAGACGGGCAGCGAATCGCTTCGGGATCGAACGATCACACGATCCGTGTGTGGGATGCAGCAACGGGAGAGGCCGTAATGGACCCATTTACAGGACACAATGGTTGGACCATGTCAGTTGTATTTTCACCGGACGGGCAGTGCATCGCTTCGAGCTCGCTAGACCTCACGATTCGTGTGTGGGATGCTGCAACAGGAGAGGTTGTAGCCGGCCCATTTACTGGACACACCGATGGTGTCTACTCCATTGCGTTCTCATCAGACGGGCAGCGCATTGCCTCAGCTTCCATCGATCGCACGATTCGTGTGTGGGATGCAGGAACAGGAGAGGTTGTAGCCGGGCCATTTATTGGGCATAGCGACCGGGTCAGTTTTGTTAGATTCTCGCCGAACGGGGAGCGCATTGCTTCAGCCTCAAAAGACTGCACGATTCGCGTGTGGGATGCCGCAACAGGAGCACTTGTGGCCGGCCCATTTACTGGACATACAAGTGGGGTCAACTCTGTTGCATTCTCACCAGATGGGCAGCACATTGCCTCGGGCTCTGAAGATCGTACGATTTGCGTGTGGGATGCAACAACAGGAGATATCGTGGCGGGCCCATTTACTGGACACACCGATCCAGTCGATTCTGTTGCATTCTTGCCGGATGGACAACGGATCGCCTCGGCCTCAATAGATTGCACGATTCGCATGTGGCATGTCGGAACACTGTGCACCGCCTCGGCCTCGCGAAGTCGCGCGATTCATGGGGACAAGCGCAGAACGGAAGATATTGACAAGTTCCCGGTCAATAATGATGGATGGGTGTGTGGGGAGAATGGAGAGCTTCTTTTGTGGATTCCCCAGATTCACCAGCCATATTTCAATAGGTCCAACACTGTATGGATTGCAGGCAGAAACTATACCCAGTTTGATTTCTCAAACTTTGTCCATGGATCGAATTGGGCTATGGTACATGTTCCTAGTTCATCTAGCTAGAGTCGGTACATTATGTATGTATGCTATCCCAGAATTCACCGGCAGAGGTAGCACCAGTGAATCTATGATTATAATTCATCAGGGGTGTGTCGAAGTCTTGAGTCTTGGGAAGATGTTCGTGTTATCCGGCAATATCAGTCACGTGACCCAACCAGTTGGGCAGATTGTCCCAGGTGACGATTTGCGCATGCGACATCACGGACTTCTTGGTGGAGTCAATTTCCCCAATCTGATTCCATCCAAAATCCAGGCACACACACCAGTACTTTCTTGACATACATATATGAACAGAGGGGCCGCGAATCAAGTACCTATCATAATGAGAGCAACGAAGAGTTCGTTTAAGGGTGGGGGAGAAGGAGGGAGGTGTATAGTAGGGGCTCGTCTGTCTGTTCTGTTCGCGATTTATGGTGAGCCATTCAGGGTAGGATGAAGGAAAGACGAGTGCTGCGTTGGCGACGCCAGCCTTTCAGGGAGGAAGGGTGGTACAGTCGGGATCAACTCGAAGATATGCTGTCCCGTACCATGCGCAGGTCCGCCTGAACCAGGGCGCCCTTGTGGTACGTCTTCTGTGCGCATGACCCCATGCACCCGCGCCTCTTGTGATGGCGCCTCTTCCCAGCTTCCATTTGGGCCTGGAGCAGGGAGTGGTAATGACGCCCCACGCCCGTCCCAAATGCATCGCAGGTCATGGCTCGGAATAATCTGGCACAGTCGTCCAATTTCAACATGTCGCACTTCGATGAACCGCGAGTCGAAGATCAGGATGTATGGAGGGTGCCATGCGACATGCTCTGCGGTACCCTCCTACTCGATCGTACCCTTCGTGCGACTTGGGTCCCCATGTCGATTCACATACAACCCGAATTCTGCGAAGAAAGATGAGCATCAAGAGAGGAAGCGAAAGTACATGAAGAATTACCATCGTAGCACAGCAGGAACTCGTTCTCGCTAGACCGGAACATACCCATTGGACGACATGACTGGCGTCGTTTAGCGAGCTTCTCGTGACGAGGATCGTCACGTTGTGAAATAGTTACGCTCTTGAAACTGCAGATAACGGATCAGACATGAAACGCGTAAATGAGGTACGAAGAGAGAAAGACTGACTCGGAGAGATCCATGATCTCAAAGCCCTTTGTGCAGAGAATGGCGATCCTGTCTTTCAAGAAGATGAGGTTATACGATTCTGACGGGAGGAAGAAGTCCTGTCAAGTGGTGTCAACAGTGGGGTTCGTTCCCGGAGGTCGGAGAACGTATACGTACTCGGTAGACTCGGAACCACTCTGAGCGAGGTTGGCGCCAGCCAAGTCGGGAGCTGAGAGATACGGGAGCTTTTGTTCTCTCGTTGATCTTGCCAACAACGGGCTCGAGTACGCGAAAAACACTATCAAGCTAACCGCCACGTGAGATTGACTGAGGGGACAACTAGGAGAGAACTTTACCCGTTTCTTCTTCATGTAAATGACAAGGGTGCGTCCTCCAAGACTCCCAACGCTGAAAAAGTGTGAACCATTGAGCTTCTGGGGCGATGTGTTTGCAGTATTTGGAGATGAAGGTACGAGTGCCTCAATATGGTATACAAAGAGCGACTGAAAAAAAAAATCGAATTTATAATAATAAATAAAACTCCGAGGTAGGTAAAATAGAAAGGGTCTTTTCCCCTTTCACCTTGTCGGCAAGAACGAGGATAATTCCGAAGTTCTCTAACATCGCACATTGCGTAACCATCTGTGCAACACCCTGCGCATGGCTGCAAGGTGATTTGAGTATACAGAACAGCATCACGGCAACTCGAAAAAAAAACACCCTCACATCGAGAATCGTGCCGGTAGCCGATCCAGACACCCTCCGCGCAACCGACCGCGAGAGCGCGGCCATCAGCGTTAGCTAGAAACGAGCAAATTTAGCAACCATGCTTTTTGTCTAAGCCGAGGCTTGCTTACTAAACGGCACGGAGCAGGTGACCTTCCCAGTAAACGCAATCTCCGTATTCCACGACTGATTCCCCGGTGGCGAGAGCATAGACGGGACAACAAAGGTGTCCGAGCTGAGCGTCTCGACTTCGAACACCTTGTTCGACTTCTGCACGACCTTGCGCAACCCAATCGCTTCCTGAGGCTTCTCCTTCCAATCGGATCGGGCCTGAGTCGATTCGGCGTACACAGCGTACAGCCCTCCGAGTCGGCCAGTGTGGCACGGATACACGGCGCGGGAGTCGGTCACCGGTTCCGGGTTGACACCTGGGGTGTTTACTTGTGCTGCATCGCCCTTACCTCCGCCAAATCCACAGAGCAGGCCAATGCCACGCTGTGTGGGGGGTCGGTAAAGTTTGCAAGGGTCAACAGATCCAGGGGAATAGGCTGGATTATAAAGTCAGCTTCAGCACGCAGATAAAGTAAGGACGGAAATATATACTCGGCGGTTGACATACTTTGTGATACCATCCTTCTCTTTGTCATCACCACTGTGCGCAATCACAATTAGCAACCATAGTGCGACGTCTCTCCTCCATTTTTGTTGGACTTAGAGTAATTGTCGAACAACAGAGCAAACAGTTCGCACCCATCCACTCCATTCGAATCCCGTATCCGGCTGACGTAGGAGTTTTCCTGTGTAAATAAGCGACCGATTTTCGGCCAACAAATCCATATCCTACAACAGACAGTTTCTCACCCGGCTGACGCGAGTTGGGGAGGACAGACTACTCACCACCATCTCGCCGGGCTTGAACACCAAATTCGAATTGTACCGCCACAACTCGACCTTCTGATTCGCGGACGTGACATTTCCTTGAGCAGCGATTTGATGACTTCGATGACCTGAGGAATGCTCTCGTGGTCCCGGTGACCCTCGGTGCTGGCTTCCATTATGCCCTTCAGCAATAGCTCGTACCGCGCGAGACGTGGGATCGGTCGGTTCACAAAGTTCTTTATCTCGAGGCGGTTTGCATCCGAATGACGCATACATTGCTGTAGGCAAAACCCAAAAAAAAAAGGATGACTCCATACACGCACGGAGGCCATGATAGCGAAACACGAACCTCCACAAATGCTGAGTGCTAAAAGTCCCAGCGAATGCCAGGTAGCGGCATTATGTGACGCGCGATGCTGATACTCAGGGGGGTGTCGGGATGGGACCAGTCTGGATCCGGTGAACATGAGAAAGTCACCCCGAAAATGGCTCGATCATGTTGTGAAGCCGGTGTGGTAGTGATAGCATGCACGGACCACGGCGGTTTGGATCTTTCAAGTTGGGTTGGTCCGCTTAGTCATTACTTGAACCTCGCCTTTGCCTATCCTCGCCCTCAGTTTTCCTCAATGCGATCTCACAGCCACTGAGGCTCAGTACCGTCAACATGGTCGTGGGAATCACCTCTGGAGGCACGAGCCACGAAGGCTGGGATCGCCCACCTGGTGCCCACGCCTGTCCCCATCCCCATCTCACCCAGCCCATGCCCGCCTGCTGACGGCTGCCCTGATTCATCCTTTTGTCCGTGTCTACATTTCTGTCCACCTCAGCTGTTGACACCCGCATTTCCCGACTTGTCCATCCCTTCCCGCCTGCTAACACCTGCCTGCCAGCACCCTCCCGTGACTCCCATCGATGCTCCGACAGTGACATAAATCAGCCATTGGAGCGTGCAAACTCGTATCACATTCAAGTGTCACCACTAGCAGTCGTATCTCACGTCAAACACGGCCCGGGTGGCACACACACACCATCACGAACTCGGAACCGTTCCGACCAATGCTCGCTTACGGAGCTCGAGCCTCACGCCACTCGCTCTATGCATGATATTAGGAACAACGAATGCAACAACTCCACGAGGTCAGCGATGATGGGTCAGGGACGGAGGACGAAAGGAAGAAAAGGGGCGAGGATAGTATGAAAGGGAAAACGCGGCGTTTCAAAGGTAGCAGTCACGCAGGCGTCGAAAAGGAGCTAATCGAAGATCTTAGGAGTGTCAATCCGAGTGACGCGGGCAAGAGAACGAGTGGATGTTGATCAGAAAGAGAAGCCGGTAATTGTAATCCATGGCAGATCCACAAGAAGCACCTCCGAATTCCAGTTTAAGGAATGTCAGTGCTGGAAATGGCACTTGTTGGACACTCGAGATCATGTTATCACTGAAGAGGACTCTCCATTTCCTTGTCCGTATCTCTGACCATGATACGCTCGTTTTCGCATTAGATTCAAGATACAATTCAAGACGATGCGGAAACGCAAACACCGTGTATCGCCATCTTCGGCAAACGCAGATGACCCTTCCTAGCGGCGACACACCAAGTCCTTGTCCGCATGGAGTGTGGGCACTCCCTTGGTGAACGAATCCCAGGCCTTAATCCCTTGTCTTAGTAGTACCTCAGTTCGAGTTGTATTATGTATTGTAATTAAAAGTTTGTCTGCCGCTTGCGCAAGGGTCTGCGTAGAGCGAAACGCATTTGGAAGGAGGGGGCCCCAATCTCCCTTTGGGCCAGATTGCCTCTAGGCGCAGTATATATGATAGTATTCCGGTACAGTATTCAACACCCAGAACGCCTGGCTCCTAGAAAACAACTCGACTCGTGCCCAAGCGCCTGCGTAGCAAGGCGATCTTGCCATGGTCTTCGCGCCATACCTCTAGCAACTTTTCGAGGATGAACCATCTAGCGCCTGTCTGTCTTGCGGACGGGGGAGAATGCGCCATACTCGTCCCACTGTAGTGTTGAGAGCCGCAAGAAATGGACAGTCTCAGAATGTTTGACGGACGAAGTGGGTGGTTTCCGGGATTGATCGCCAAATGCCTGGAGCGTACGATACCACTGAGAGTGAGATACGCTCACAGACCGATCATAACTCTGAGTCAATTATGAGATGTGGATACTCTAGACTCTAGAGAGGTGACAGCGCCAAGCCCGATGCCACGCCACATTGTGTTTGTTCCAATCAGGAAGTTGTCGACATGCGGAATGCACGTTGTTGCCTCAACCTCTCACCCTCAACTACGATGGCTCTTGCACAACCAGATTCGTATGTCAATTACATTCCATCTCGCTCAATATTAATCATTACTACAGTCGAGGTCCTCAAAACCCCGGAATATGGTACATCAGTCACTTCCATTTAATTGTCATTTTTGCTCACATAATTGCCTTTGAACAGTGCTCAGGTCATCGAAACTCAACGAAACCTTCCCCCCTCGAGGTGACTGGTACGTATATTAGTGATCCCACTGAGATGTGTCCTAAGCCTATTTCCCCTGTCAGTCCTCAGGGCGCACAATCTTCCTCGTCTCAAGACCGTCTTTGGGAAGAAAAGACGGTTTTATGTCACTGTGACCCATGAGGCGAGAACATGGCAGACACGACCTGTTCGAAGCGTGGGACAGCGCGTGGAATGGAACCAGGTTCTGGACTCCTTGTACGAAATCTATATTTTTTTAATTTTCTTTTTACAATTGATTCTCTTGCAGTGCCATACTATCACTCTCCCGTGTGATAACATCTCTTTATGCGAAACGGACCATGCAGAATGACATCCTTATTGGAAGACATGAGTTACTCTGTGAACCTCAACATGGTTCGTCTTGTTGGATTCTTACTCGCATTCCTATGATTTAGCACGCTGGATGTAGAACTTGATATTATTTTGAGCCATGATGGCGGTCATTCAACAGAGCCGGTCACACTCTTCTTGAAGATCACCGTCTCACCAAATGCGAGTCCCTCTCTGACTGCTCCGGTCAACACCGTGAACCACACAGCGATCGATTTGGACATCCCGCCGGTCGTTGAAGGAAATGCCGTGCCTCCTATTGTTCAAGATAACGGTGAATCCATCCAACCAGCGGTAGTCACCGCTCCTCTACTTCCTTTATCCGGGACCAGTGACCTTCCCATTGAGAGCGGTACTTCTGTGCGACCAGCATCGGACAGCCAGACGGAGATGCCACGCATCGCTCTCCGTCGTGCCGAGGAGGCTGTAAATACAATGGAATCGTGGGGAATTGCTGTTGGGGTTGTCAAGCAGGTGATGGATGCCGTCGGTCCAATCGCATCAGTATGCCCAAAGCTATTTTGCTTCTTCGACGAGTTAACTTCCGTTCTCCAGCTGCATCCCTACGCAAGTCTAGCATGGAGTCTGCTCTCAAAGATTCCCGAGGTGTGTCACCCTGCGTTGTCGGAGCATGCGGGACGTTCATTCATTTGTGTCTCGTTTCTAGACTTTGCTAAAGCAGGTTCAGCGTGACGACAATGTGCGATCATTATTTGAAGCCATATGCGATGGGTTTGCGTTTGCAAATGATGCGGACGCTTTGAGGAGGATCAATCCGGAGTCTCTTCAAGCGAAAATCCTTGAGGACATGCTGGAACGGGTCTCGGAAATTAGTAAATTTATTGAATCATATGCGAAGGATGTACGAGTCGGTACGTTATCCTGAGCGTTTTGGTCAGTCATCGTCAACATAGGATTTGCAGGAAAGCGGACTTGGAAGAATATCCGTGGCCAGGTTGACGGGAAGGTCACACAGTATCGCACCATCCTCATCCGACTGCGAGATGATTTTCTTGCGTGTGCTGCTGTCACCACAGAAGTTACTGTGCTTCGAATGCAGGATGACATGAGTCGAATCCAGGACGACGTGAGTGATATTGTTCCAGACAGGCACGAGTTGCTCGACTCAATACTTAAAATACACAGCTTAAGGCGATGTCAAACCAAGGATCAGAAGCTGGTACGTAACTCAAATGCCATAGATCGTCCAATTGTCGATCTGAGAAGGGACCAACAGAAACGGGTGCTTTAATCAGAGAACTGCCATATAAGGGAGGTTGGAAATTCGGTGATGAAAAGCGCTGTCTTCCTGGAACACGCGAAGATTTCTTGGATCATATCTTCAAGTGGGTCGAGAATCCTGAATCCGAACGTGCGCTCGTGCTCTTCGGCCAAGCAGGCACTGGAAAGTCCTCGATAGCACATGAAGTCGCACGGCACTTCGAGAAAAAGTGTCTCGGATCTTACTTCGCCTTCATTAGGAAGGAAGGATCCAAAGACGAGGCATACCAACTTTTCACGACACTTGCCTGCGATCTCTCCAACAGTTATCCTGCGTTCAAATTCGCCCTCGGGAGGGTCCTGAAGGATAATCTGTCACTCCGTGGTACCCGAGACCGTCGTACCCTTTTTGAACGGCTTATCCTCGAACCGCTCAAGCACCTACAAATTCGTGATCCAATTCTTATCGTAATCGATGGATTGGACGAGAGTGGAGATGCGAGCGGCACCAAAGGATTACACACCTTCCTTGCTGATCATCTTCTCGACCTCCCTTCAAAATTCCGTATTCTCATCACATCAAGGCCGGACGATGGAATCGAATCTGCATTGGCCGAAGCACTATCTGTCCACACTCTCTACATGGATGATGACAAACTTTCTGCGAAAACGGAGCAAGATATTCTCGCGTACTTTCAGGACGCGCTCCGTCCGGACGCTTTCAAAGACTATGGCGTGAAACTATCAAAGGCGGCGGAGGGCCTGTTCCAGTGGGCTTCCGTTGCATGCGGATTCATAAACAACCCCCTGATAGTTTCGGCTTCAGTGAGAAAAAGGTCGTACAGCGCTTGTTGGGACACTCTCGAGATCGGGATGGACAAGATCCGTTGGAACAGTTATACGAAGAAGTTCTCGAGGGATATTTCAAGTCGCCTGCTTCACAGATGCTATTTCGATCCGTGATGGGACAAGTTTTTGCTGCGATCGAGCCCCTCACCACCAGTTCCCTGATTTCCCTGCGTCGATATGCACCCAAAGATGATCCCGAGGATCCTGACCCCGAAGATTCAGATCAGGTTCTCAAAATGCTCGGTCATCTTGGCTCGGTGCTGAGCAATGTCACTTCATCTGATGGAATGCGACCGGTCGTTCCTCTCCATACTTCATTCCGTGACTTTCTAGCAGATGAGAAGAGTGGGGCATTTCATGTCGACTTCGGCAAGGCCCACCGTCGGTTGGCACATTCCTGTCTTGGTTTAATGCTGGATAGCCTCAAGTTCAACATTTGTAAACTCGAGTCGTCATATCTCGCGAACAAGGATGTCCCAGACTTGGAATCTCGAATTTCCGAGCACATTCCGTCTGCTCTATTCTATTCCTGCATTTTTTGGGACGACCATTTAGAACACCTTGCTTTCGAACGAGATCTCTTCATGAAGTTGCGATCCCTGTTCGAGACAAAGTTTCTGTTCTGGTTAGAAGTGCTTAGCATGAAGAACAGTGTGGGCCTTGCATCGCCAGCAATGGCATCTCTGAAAATGTGGTTGCAGCGGAAGGTGGGTACATCCTATAATTATAAATGGCATGTAGTGACTATTTCGTAAAATCACAACAGCTCCAAAAGGACGTGGAGAATCTCCTGGCATTGGTGAACGACGCGTTCGCGTTTGTTCGGTATTTCGGGATGGCAATAGCAAGAAGCGCCCCGCATATATATATATCTGCTCTGCCTTTCGCACCATCCTCTTCCCGCATTACCGAGCATTACCTTCACTTATTCCCCCACACATTATCTTTGGATCGCGGGCAATTGTCTCATTGGCCGGTGTTGGAAATGGTGATTCAAGCACATGACGAGCCGATCTATTCCGTTGCATTCTCGCCAAATGGGCAGCGGATAGCGTCAGGCTCGGAAGACCACACGATTCGGGTGTGGGATGCCACGACGGGGGATCTTGTAGCGGGCCCGTTTGCTAAGCACACCGATACGGTCCTTTCTGTTGAATTCTCGCCGGACGGACAGCGGATTGTCTCGGCCTCGAGAGATCACACGATTCGTGTGTGGGATGCCGCAACAGGAGATGTCGTTGCGGGACCGTTCATTGGACATAGTAATGGGGTCAGATCTGTTGCGTTCTCGCCAGACGGGCAGCGCATCGCGTCTGCCTCGTACGATCACACGATCCGCATATGGAATGCAACAACAGGAGAGGTCGTTGTAGGCCCGTTTACTGGACACACGGCTCCGGTCAAGTCTGTTGTATTCTCCCCGGACGGGAAGCGCATTGCCTCGGCATCCTATGATCGCACGATTCGCCTGTGGGATTCTGCAGTAGGAGAGATCGTAGCAGGCCCATTTACTGGACACACTAAACGAGTCAAATCTGTTGCCTTTTCACCGAACGGGGAGCACATTGCCTCGGCCTCGGGAGATCACACCATTCGTGTTTGGAATTCCACAACAGGAGAGATCATGACGGGCCCGTTTAATGGACACACCTCTACAGTCTGTTCTGTTGCATTCTCACCTGATGGGCGGCATATCGCCTCCGCCTCGAGCGATCGCACAATTCGTGTGTGGGATGCTGCGACAGGAGATATCATTGCGGGCCCGTTTACTGGTCACGCCCATTCAGTCGTTTCTATTGCGCTCTCACCCGACGGACAGCGCATCGCCTCGGCCTCGTTCGATCGCACGATTCGTGTGTGGGACTCCACAACAAGAGAGGCCGTAGCAGGTCCATTTACTGGACACACCCACTCGGTCTTTTCTATTGCGGTCTCGCCGGACGGGCAGCATATTGCCTCGGCCTCAGCAGATCACACGATTTGTATTTGGGATGTCACAACTGGAGAGGTCACAGCGGGCCCGTTTACTGGACACACCGGTTGGGTTATTTGTGTTTCGTTCTCACCAGACGGGCAGCGAATCGCTTCGGGATCGAATGATCACACGATCCGTGTGTGGGATGCAGCAACGGGAGAGGTCGTAGTGGGCCCATTTACAGGACACAATGATGAGATAAGGTCGGTTGAATTCTCACCGAATGGGCAGCGCATCGCTTCGAGCTCGCACGATCGCACGATTCGTGTGTGGGATGCTGCAACAGGAAATATCGTAGCGGGCCCACACACCGATGGAGTCTACTTTGCTGTATTCTCACCAGACGGGCGACGCATCGCCTCGGCCTCGGACGATCACACAATTCGTGTGTGGGATGCAGAGACAGGAGAGCTTGTAGTAGGGCCGTTTATTGGGCATAGCGACCGGGTCAAATTTGTTAGATTCTCGCCGAACGGGGAGCGCATTGCTTCAGCCTCAAAAGACTGCACGATTCGCGTGTGGGATGCCGCAACAGGAGCACTTGTGGCCGGCCCATTTACTGGACATACGAGTGGGATCAACTCTGTTGCATTCTCACCAGATGGGCAGTACATTGCCTCGGGCTCTGAAGATCGTACGATTCGCGTGTGGGATGCAACAACAGGAGATATCGTGGCGGGCCCATTTACTGGACACTCCGATCCAGTCGAATCTGTTGCATTCTTGCCGGGTGGACAACGGATCGCCTCGTCCTCAACAGATTGCACGATTCGCATGTGGCATGTCGGAACACTGTGCACCGCCTCGGCCTCGCGAAGTCGCGCGATTCATCCGGACAAGCGCAGAACGGAAGATATTGACAAGTTCCCGATCAATAATGATGGTTGGGTGTGTGGGGAGAATGGAGAGCTTCTTTTATGGATTCCCCAGATTCACCGGCCATATTTCAATAGGTCTAACACTGTCTGGATTGCAGGCAGAAATTATACCCAGCTTGATTTCTCAAACTTTGTACATGGATCGAATTGGGCTACGGTACATGTTCCTAGTTCATCTAGCTAGAGTCGGTACACTATGTATGTATGGCATCCCAAAATTCATCGGCAGAGATAGCACCAGTGAATCTATGATTGTACTTCATCAGAAGACTGTCGAAGTCTTTTGAGTCTTGGGAAGATATTCGTGTTACAGTTCTTCGGGTAGTATCAGTCACGTGACACGAACTAGTTGGGCTGAAGTGGCACAGCCAAACTGGTGGCCACCAGATTGTCCCAGGTGACGGTTTGCACATGCGACATCTACATGAACTTCTTGGTGGAGTCAATTTCCCCAATTTTATTCCATCCATGATCCAGGCACACACACCAGTACTTTCTTGACATACATATATGAACAGAGGAGCCGCGAATCAAGTACATATCATAATGAGAGCAACGAACAGTTCGTTTAAGGGTGGGGAGAGGGGGGAAAGGAGGGGGGTGTACAGTAGGCGCTGTCTGTCTGTTCGGTTCGCGATTCATGGTGAGCCATTCAGGGTAGGGTGAAGGAAAGACGAGTGCTGCGTTGGCGACGCCAGCCTCTCAGGGAGGAAGAGCGGTACAGTCGGGATCAACTCGAAGATGTGCTGTCCCGTACCACGAGCAGGTCCGCCTGAACCAGGGCGCCCTTGTGGTACGTCTTCTGCGCGCATGACCCCATGCACCCGCGCCTCTTGTCATGGTGCCTCTTCCCAGCATCCATTGGGGCCCGGCGCAGGGAGTGGTAATGACGCCCCGCGCCCATCCCAAATGGATCGCAAGTCAAGACCTGGAATAATCTGGCACAGTCGTCCAGTTCAACATGTCACACTTCGATGTGAGCGCGAGTCGAAGATGAGGATGTATGGAGGGTGCCATGCGACGTGCTCTGCGGTACCCTCCCACTCGATCGTACCCTTCGTGCGACTTGGGTCACCATGTCGATTCACATACAACCCGAATTCTGCGAAGAGAGATGAGCATCAAGAGAGGAAGCGAAAGTACATGAAGAATTATCGTAGCACAGCAGGAACTGGTTCTCGCTAGACCGGAACATACCCATTGGACGACATGACTCGTATCGTTTAGCGAGCTTCTCGTGACGAGGATCGTCACGTTGTGGAATAGTTACGCTCTTGAAACTGCAGATAACGGATCAGACATGAAACGCGTAAATGAGGTACGAAGAGAGAACGACTGACTCGGAGAGATCCATGATCTCGAAGCCCTTTGTGCAGAGAATGGCGATCCTCGCTTTCAAGAAGATGAGGTCATACGATTCTGACGGGAGGAAGAAGTCCTGTCAAGTGGTGTCAACAGTGGGGTTCGTTCCCGGAGGTCGGAGTACGTATACGTACTCGGTAGACTCGGAACCACTCTGAGCGAGGTTGGCGCCAGCCAAGTCGGGAGCTGAGAGATACCGAAGCTTTTGTTCTCTCGTTGATTGCCAACAACGGGCTCGAGTACGCGGAAGTCACTATCGAGCTAACCGCCACGTGAGATCGACTGAGGTGACAACTAGGAGAGAACTTTACCCCTTTCTTCTTCATGTAAATGACAAGGGTGTGTCCTCCGAAACTCCCAACGACTATTTGGAGATGAAGGTACGAGTGCCTCAATATGGTATGGAAAAAGCGACTGAAAAAAATAATAATCGAATTTAACAAATAAAAATCCGAGGTAGGTAAAATAGAAAGGGTCTTTTCCCCTTTCACCTTATCGGTAAGAACGAGGAAAATTCCGAAGTCTTCTAACATCGCACATCGCGTAACCATCTTGAGGTGCAACGCCCGGCGCATGGCTGCAAGGCGGTTTGAGCTTACAGAACGGCATCACGGCAACTCGAAAAAAAACACCCTCACATCGAGAATCGTGCCGGTAACCGATCCAGACACCCTCCGCGCAACCGACCGCGACGAGAGCGTGGCCATCAGCGGTAGCTAGAAACGAGCAAATTTAGCAACCATGGTTTTTGTCCAAGCCGAGGCTTGCTTACTAAACGGCACGGAGCAGGTGACCTTCCCAGTAAACGCAATCTCTGTATTCCACGACTGATTCCCCGGTGGCGAGAGCATAGACGGGACAACAAAGGGTGTCCGAGCTGAGCGTCTCGACTTCGAACACCTTGTTCGACTCCTGCACGACCTTGCGCAACTCAATCGCTTCCTGAAGCTTCTCCTTCCAATAGGATCGTGCCTGAGTCGACTCGGCGTACACAGTGTACAGCCCTCCGAGTCGGCCAGTGTGCAGTATCGTGCAGGGGTACACGGCGCGGGAGTCGGTCACAGGTTCCGAGTTGACACCTGGGGTGTTTACTTGTGCTGCATCGCCCTTACCCCCGCCAAATCCACGGAGCAGGCCAATGCCACGCTGTGTGGGGGAGTCGGTAAAGTTTGCAAGGGTCAGCAAATCCAGCGGAATAGGCTGGATTATAAAGTCAGCTTCAGCCACGCAGATACTCGGCGGTTGACGTGCCAGTGGTACTTTGTAATCCCATCCTTCTCTTTCAACTTTCTCATCACCACTGTGCCGCAATCACAATTAGCAACCATAGTGCCACGTCTCTCTCCCCTTCTTTGTTGGACTTACAGTGATTGTCGAACAACAGAACAAACAGTTCGCTCCATCCACTCCATTCGAAACCCGTATCCGGCTGACGTAGGAGTTTTCCTGTGTAAATAAGCGACCGATTCTCGGCCAACAAATCCATATCCTACAACAGACAGTTTCTCACCTGGTTGACGCGAGTTGGGAAGGACAGACTACTCACCACCACCTCGCCGGGCTTGAACACCAAATTCGAATTGTACAGCCACAACTCGACTTTCTGATTCGCGGACGTGACGCCCGGTTCCGTTTCCTTGAGCAGCGACTTGATCACTTCGATGAGCTGAGGAATGCTCTCGTGGTCCTCGTGACCCTCGGTGCTGGCTTCCATTATGCCCTTCAGCAAGAGCTCGTACCGCGTGAGACGTGGGACCGGCCGGTTCACAAAGTTGTTCATGTCGAGGCGGTTTACATCCGGATGACGCGTACATTGCTGTAGGCAAAACCCAAAAAAAAAAAGCATGACTCCATACGCACACGGAGGCCATGAAAGCGAAACACGAACCTCCACAAATTCTTTGAATGCTGAGTGCTAAAAGTCCCAGCGACTGCCAGGTAGCAGCATTATGTGACGCGCGATGCTGATACTCAGGGGGGTGTCGGGATGGGACCAGTCTGGATCCGGTGAACATGAGAAAATGACCTTGAAGATGGCTTCAGATGCGCTCGATCATGTTCTGAAGCCAGTGTGGTAGAGTGATAGCATGCACGGATCCTGCGGTTGGTTCGCTTAGTCATTACTCGAACCTCGCCCTTGCCCATCCTCGCTCTCGGTTTTCCGTTTTCCTCAATGCGATCTCACAGCCACTGAGGCTCAGTACCGTCAACATGGTCATTGGAATCACTTCCTCCAAGATCAGGAGGCACGAGTAGGGAGTGTCCACGAAGGCTGGGATCGCCCACCTGGTGCCCACGCCTGTCCCCATCCCCATCTCACCCCCGCCTATGCTCGCCTGCCCTGACTCATTCGTTTGTCCGTGTCTACATGTATGTCCACCCCTGCTGTTGACACCCGCCTTTCCCAACTTGTCCATCCCTGCCCGCCTGCTAACACCCGCCTGCCAGCAGTGCCCAGCACCCTCCCGTGACTCCCATCGATGCTCCGACAGTGACATGAATCAGCCATTGGAGCGTGCAAACTCGTATCACATTCAAGAGTCACCACTAGCAGTCGTATCTCACATCAAACACCGCCCGGGCGGCACACAGACACCATCACGAACTCGCAACTGTTCCGACCAATGCTCGCTTACCGAGCTCGAGCCTCACGCCAGTCGCTCCATGCAAGACATTAGGCACAACGGATGCAACAACTCCACGAGGTCAGCGATGATGGGTCAGGGACGGATGGCGAACGGAAGAAAAGGGGCGAGGATAGCATACGCGGCGTTTCAAAGGTATCAGTTGGATTGTCGAAAACGAGCTAATCGAATCCGAGCGACGAGGGCAAAACAACGAGTGGATGTTGATCAGAACGAGAAGCCGGTAATTGTAATCCACCTCCGAATTCTAGTTTAAGGAATGTCAGTGCTGGAAATGGCCCCTGCATCATAGAAGTGTTGGACATTCGAGATCATGTTATCACTGAAGAGGACTCTCCATTTCCTTGTCCGTATCTCTGACTCGTTTTAGCATTGGATTCAAGATACAATTCAGGATATCTACGGGGGGTGACGCGTGGGGGATCAACAGTTCCTAGCGGCGACACACCAAGTCCTTGTCGCATGGAGTGTGGGCACTCCCTTGGTGAACGAATCCCAGGCCTTAGTTCCTTGTCTTAGTAGTACCTCAGTTCGAGTTGTATTCACAGTATTATATATTGTAATTAAAAGTTTGCGTGCCGCGTGCGCAAGGGTCTGAGTACAGTAGTAGAAGAGCGAAACGCATTTGGAAGGAGGGGGTCCTCAATCTCCCCTTAGGCCAGATTGCCTCTAGGCGCAACTTGAAGACTCCGATAATAAATATATGATAGTATTCCGGTACAGTATCCAACACCTAGAACGCCTGGCTCCTAGAAAGCAACTCGAGTCGTGCCCAAGCGCCTGCGTAGCAAGGGAATCTCGCCATGGTCTTCGCGCCATACCTCTAGCAACTTTTTGAGGATGAACCATCTAGCGCCTGTCTGTCTTGCGGACGGGGGAGAATGCGCAGAATGTTTGACGGACGAAGTGGGTGGTTTTCGGGATTGACCGCCAAATGCCTTGAGATACGCTCACAGACCGATCATAACTGAGTCAATTATGAGATGTGGATACTCTAGACTCTAGAAGAGGTGTGACAGCACCAAGCTTAATGCCACGCCACATTGTGTTTGTTCCAATCAGGAAGTTGTCGACACGTTGTTGCCTCAACCTCTCACCTCAACTACGATGACTCTTGCACAACCAGATTCGTATGACAATTACATTCCATCTCGCTCAATATTAAACATTACTACAGTCAAGGTCTTCCAAACCCCGGAATACGGTACATCGGTCACTTCCATTTAATTGTCGTTTTTGCTCACATAATTGCCTTTGACCAGTGCTCAGGTCATCGAAACTCAACGAAACTTTCCCCCCCTCGAGGTGACTGGTACGTATATTAGTGATCCCACTGAGATGTGTCCTAAGCCTATTTCCCCTGTCAGTCCTCAGGGCGCACAATCTTCCTCGTCTCAAGACCGTCTTTGGGAAGAAAAGACGGTTTTACGTCACTATGACCAACGAGGCGAGCACATGGCAGACACGACCTATTCGAAGCGTGGGACAGCGCGTGGAATGGAACCAGGTTCTGGACTCCTTGTACGAAATCTATATTTTTTTTGAATTTCTTTTTAAAATTGAGTCTCTTGCAGTGCCATACTATCACTCTCCCGTGTGACGACATCTCTTTATGCGAAAAGGACCATGCGGAATGACATCCTTGTTGGAAGACATGAGATACTCTGTGAACCTCAAGACGGTTCGTCTTGTTGGATTCTTACTCGCATTCCTATGATTCAGCACGCTGAATGTAGAACTTGATATTCTTTTGAGCCATGATGGCGGTCACTCAACGGAGCCGGTCACACTCTTCTTGAAGATCACAGTCTCACCAAATGCGAGCCACGCTCTGACTGCTCCGGTCAACACCGTGAACCACACAGCTATCGATTTGGACATCCCGCCGGTCGTTGAAGGAAATGCCGCGCCTCCTACTGTTCAAGACAACGGTGAATCCATCCAACCAGCGGTAGTCACCGCTCCTCTACTTCCTTTATCCGGGACCAGTGACCTTCCCATTGAGAGCGGTACTTCTGTGCGACCAGCATCGGACAGCCAGACGGAGATGCCACGCACCGCTCTCCGTCGTGCTGAGGAGGCTGTGAATACAATGGAATCATGGGGCATTGCTGTTGGGGTTGTCAAGCAGGTGATGGATGCCGTCGGTCCAATCGCATCAGTATGCCCAAAACTATTTTGCTTCTTCGCCGAGTTAACTTTCGTTCTCCAGCTTCATCCCTTCGCAAGTCTAGCATGGAGTCTACTCTCAAAGATTCCCGAGGTGCGTCACCTTGCCTTATCGAAGGATGCGGCACGCTCATTCTTTTTTGTCTCGTTTCTAGACTTTGCTACAGCAGGTTCAACGTGACGACAATGTCCGATCACTATTTGAAGCCATATCCGATGCATTTGCGTTTGCAAAAGATGCCGACGCTTTGAGGAGGATTAATCCGGAGTCTCTTCAAGCGAAAATGCTTGAGGACATGCTGGAACGGGTCTCGGAAATTAGTAAATTTATTGAATCGTATGCGAAGGATGTGCGAGTCGGTACGTTGTCCTGAGCGTTTTGGTTAGTCATTATCAACATGGGATTTGCAGGGAAGCGGACTTGGAAAAATCTCCGTGGCCAGGTTGACGGGAAAGTCACACAGTACCGCACCATCCTCATCCGACTGCGAGATGATTTTCTTGCGCGTGCTGCTGTCACCACAGAAGTTACTGTGCTTCGAATCCAGGATGACGTGAGTGATATTGTTCCAGACAGGCAGGAGTTGCTCGACTCAATACTTAAAATACACAGCTTAAGGCGTTGTCAAACCAAGGATCAGAAGCTGGTACGTAACTCAAATGCCATAGATCGTCCAATTGTCGATCTGAGAAGGGACCAACAGAAACGGGTGCTTTAATCAGAGAACTGCCCTATAAGGGAGGTTGGAAATTCGGTGATGAAAAGCGCTGTCTTCCTGGAACACGCGAAGATTTCTTGGATCATATCTTCAAGTGGGTCGAGAATCCTGAATCCGAACGTGCGCTCGTGCTCTTCGGCCAAGCAGGCACTGGAAAGTCCTCAATAGCACATGAAGTCGCATGGCACTTCGAGAAAAAGTGTCTCGGATTTACTTCGCCTTCGTTAGGAAGGAAGGATCCAAAGACGAGGCATACAACTTTTCACGACACTTGCCTGTGATCTCTCCAACAGTATCCTGCGTTCAAATTCGCCCTCGGGAGGGTCCTTAAGGATAATCTATCACTCCGTGGTACCCGAGACCGTCGTACCTTTTTGAACGGCTCATCCTCGAACCGCTCAAGGACCTACAAATCGTGATCCATTCTTATCGTAATCGATGGATTGGATGAGAGTGGAGATGCGAGTAGCACCAAAGGATTACACACGTTCCTTGCTGAACATCTTCTCGACCTCCCTTCAAAATTCCGTATTCTCATCACATCAAGGCCGGACGTTGGCATCGAATCTGCATTCGCCGATGCACTATCTGTCCACACCCTCTACATGGATGATGTCAAACTTGCTGCGAAAACGGAGGACGATATTCTCGCGTACTTTCAGGACGCGCTCCGTCCGGACGCCTTCAAGGACTATGGCGTGAAGCTAGCAAAGGCGGCGGAGGGCCTGTTCCAGTGGGCATCCGTGGCATGCGGATTCATAAACAACCCTCCTTCTAGTTTCGGTTTCAGTGAGAAAGAGGTCGTACAGCGCTTGTTGGACACTCTCGAGGTCGCGATGGACAAGATCCGTTGGACCAGTTATATGAAGAAGTTCTCGAGGGATATTTCAAGCCGCCTGCAGCACAGACATTATTTCGATCCGTGATGGGACAAGTTTTTGCTGCGATCGAGCCCCTCACCATCAGTTCCCTGATTGCCCTGCGCCGACATGCACCTAAAGATGATCGCGAGGATCCTGACCCCGAAGATTCTGATCGGGTTCTCAAGATGCTCGGTCATCTTGGCTCGGTGCTGACCAATGTCACGTCATCTGATGGAATGCGACCGATCGTTCCCCTCCATACTTCATTCCGTGACTTTCTAGCAGATGAGAAGAGTGGGCCATTTCATGTCGACTTTGGCAAGGCGCACCGTCGGTTGGCACATTCCTGTCTTGGTTTAATGCTCGATAGCCTCAAGTTCAATATTTGTAAACTGGAGTCGTCATATCTCGCGAACAAGGATGTCCCAGACTTGGAGTCTCGAATTTCCGAGCACATTCCGCCCGCTCTATCGTATGCCTGCATTTTTTGGGACGACCATCTAGAACACGTTGCTTTCGAACGAGATCTCTTCATGAAGTTGCGATCCCTGTTCGAGACAAAGTTTTTGTTCTGGCTAGAAGTGCTTAGCATGAAGAACAGTGTGGGCCTTGCATCGCCAGCAATGGCATCTCTGAAGATGTGGTTGCAGCGGAAGGTGGGTATATCCTATACATTATAAATGACATGTAGTGACTGTTGCGTAAAATCACAACAGCCCCAAAATGACGTGGAGAATCTCCTGGCATTGGCCAACGACGCGTTCGCATTTGTGCGGTATTTCGGGATGTCAATAGCAAGAAGCGCACCGCATATATATATATCTTCTCTGCCTTTCGCACCATCCTCTTCCCGCATTATCAAGCATTACCTTCACTTATTCCCCCACACATTATCCTTGGATCGCGGGCAATTGTCTCATTGGCCAGCATTGGAAATGGTGATTCAAGCCCATGACGAGCCGATCGATTCCGTTGCGTTCTCACCAAATGGGCAGCGGATAGCCTCAGGCTCGCGAGACCACACGATTCGGGTGTGGGATGCCACGACGGGGGAGCTTGTAGCGGGCCCGTTTGCTAAGCACACCGATATGGTCCTTTCTGTTGGATTCTCGCCGGACGGACAGCGCATTGTCTCGGCCTCGAGAGATCTTACGATTCGCGTGTGGGATGCCGCAACAGGAGATGTTGTAGCGGGCCCGTTCATTGGACATAGTAATACGGTCTTATCTGTTGCGTTCTCGCCAGACGGGCAGCGCATCGCGTCTGCCTCGTACGATCACACGATCCGGATATGGAATGCTACAACAGGAGAGGTTGTTGTAGGCCCGTTCACTGGACACACAGCTCCGGTCAACTCTGTTGTATTCTCCCCGGACGGGAAGCGCATTGCCTCGGGATCGGATGATCGCACGATTCGCCTGTGGGATTCTGCAGTAGGAGGGATCGTGGCGGGCCCATTTACTGGACACACTAAACCAGTCTCCTCTGTTGCCTTTTCACCGAACGGGGAGCACATTGCCTCGGCCTCGGAAGATCACACCATTCGTGTTTGGAATTCCGCAACAGGAGAGATCATGACGGGCCCGTTTAATGGACACACCTCTGCAGTCTGTTCTGTCACATTCTCACCTGATGGGCGGCATATCGCCTCCGCCTCGTACGATCGCACAATTCGTGTGTGGGATGCTGCAACAGGAGATATCATTGCGGGCCCGTTTACTGGTCACGCCCATGCAGTCCTTTCTATTGCGCTTTCGCCAGACGGACACCGCATCGCCTCGGCCTCGTTAGATCGCACGATTCGTGTTTGGGACTCCACAACAAGAAAGGCCGTAGCAGGTCCATTTACTGGACATGCCCACTCGGTCTTTTTTATTGCGCCCTCGCCGGACGGGCAGCATATCGCCTCGGCCTCAGCAGATCACACGATTTGTATTTGGGATGCCACAACTGGAGAGGTCACAGCGGGCCCGTTTACTGGACACACCGGTTGGGTTACTGGTGTTTCGTTCTCACCAGACGGGCAGCGAATCGCTTCGGCCTCGCACGACTGCACGATTCGTGTGTGGGATACAGCAACGGGAGAGCTCGTAGTGGGCCCGTTTACAGGACACAATGTTGGGATCAAGTCGGTTGAATTCTCACCAAATGGGCAGCGCATCGCTTCGAGCTCGTCAGATCGCACAATTCGTGTGTGGGATGCTGCAACAGGAAAGGTCGTAGCGGGCCCATTTACCGGACACACCGATGCCGTCTACTTTGCTATATTCTCACCAGACGGGCGACGCATCGCCTCGGCCTCGCTCGATCACACAAGTCGTGTGTGGGATGCAGAAACAGGAGAGTTTGTAGTAGGGCCGTTTATTGGGCATAGAGATGGGGTCTATTCTGTTGCGTTCTCACCGAACGGGGAGTCCATTGCTTCAGCCTCATACGATCGCACGATTCGTGTGTGGGATGCCGCAACAGGAGCGCTTGTGGCCGGCCCATTTACAGGACATATGAGTGCGGTCTTCGGTGTTGCATTTTCACCAGATGGACAGTACATTGCTTCGGGCTCTGGAGATGGCACGGTTCGCGTGTGGGATGTTATCACAGGAGATATCGTGGCTGGTCCATTTACTGGACACATCGATCCAGTCGGTTCTGTTGCATTCTTGCCGGATGGACAACGGATCGCCTCGTGCTCAGAAGATTGCACGATTCGCATGTGGAAGGTCGGACCACTATACACCGCCTCGGCCTTGCAAAATCGCACGATTCATGGAAACAAGCGCAGAACGGAAGATATCGACAAGTTCTCGGTCAATAATGATGGTTGGGTGTGTGGGGAGAATGGAGAGCTTCTTTTATGGATTCCCCAGATTCACCAGCCATATTTCAATAGGTCTAACACTGTCTGGATTGCAGGCAGACATTATACCCAGCTGAATCTCTCAAATTTTGTACATGGATCGAATTGGGCTACGGTATATGTTCCTAGTTAGCTAGAGTCGGTACACTATGTATTTTTGCCATCCCAGTATTCATTGGCAGAGGTAACACCAGTGAATCTCTGATTATAATTCATCAGAGGTGTCGAAGTCTTTGGAAAGCCTATGGCTCATGATGAACAGTTTGAAAATAATTCGCGCTTTTAGCTTTCGAGCAGGCAAGCGGTTCCAATGAACTGCTTGTCGCACCGTTGTCCTTGTCATACGTACTGTAGCGGGCGGGTGCAGTGCGACTACATAGTCACCAACTGCGCTGTCGTTTTCGAAGCTGCTAACGTAGGATTTGCTCCTGCTTGTTCTCGAATTCAGACACCTCCAATTTCTTCGTCAAGACTCAACCGTTCGGGATGAGAGAAGGCTTCTTTTGTCCTGGGGGACTCGGAGCACGCACTGGCATATCCGCATTCACGTCCCACGTCACAGGATTAGATAACTTACATCGATCTAGCATATTTTGATGTGTTTAGTATGAGCACGGTAATTATCAGTGGCAAAGTTGAGAGCACCTGGTATCGAAGGATGTAACATGGAAAACCGGCGGTAAGGACCCTTGCCTTACCTGTACCCGTGAGCTACAAAACCCCTACGGTGTGTACCATTTATCTACCCCACTCGTTGGGGATGTGAATTTTAAAGAGCTCTGTGGGAAAGTAACGAACGTAAAATTGAAGGGCGAACTTGAAGGCTATCAGAAGAGGCGCAAGGCCCGGACCGAGTTGACCGCTACTCGTTAGGAACGGCCATGTCACGCGTCGAACCTCCCTCAGCTTCAGAATCTGATTATCTCCTACAGGGAAGAGTTCTTGCAGAGACGGAGTCATTATAACACTATACGTCAGATATTTCGGATCAATCCTGACGAACAGACGTCACACTTTTGAGAGCTGGTCACATTCATCTCGCAGGTGAGAGAGTTGTGAATATATGCAAAAAGCTAATTCGCCGAATTCTTTATCAGGTCGCACAATTCTATCCTACAGTGACTTCCGAATTTCCTTCCCATCTATCCTCTCTGCTCCTGGAGAGCTATGGATCACTTCCTCCGATATCCGTCACAGCCTCATACAGAACCTGGTCATGCTCAAGAACAAAGGCGTCGTCACATCCTTTGAGTACTAAGATTCACACCCTCTCTCTTATTAATAAAAAGACCTCTGATCATGAGTTGCCCAGTCTCCTCAAAATGTTATTGCCGCTCCTCCCTAGAACTACATCCTCTTCTTTGGGCGCGGGCATCCGTAAAACGATTCTCACAGACATAAAGACGGCCAATCTACGGGCGAAAAACCACAAGCTACGGAGCAGCCCGAACACAAGTGGTGAGGGTTTGTCGAATAACGGATATGAAGCCATGTGGGCCGTTGTGATGACCAAAGAACTTTGAAAGAAAGGCGTTTGGTCGGTTCCTCTAGCGCCCGTTTGCCAACTACGATTGACGCAATATAGGGACGATGCCAAATCCGTCGCAATTGTCGCATTGGAATGCTTTCATCCTATCACCAAAGTCCAAAGTGCATCTTTCCACTTCTTCGTCGGCAGCGACGAAGAGTCTGAGGATAGTGAGGACGGGAGCGACGTCAACGTATGTTCCAGTTTGTTGACAGCCTGAGGGTCTCACCTCACTTGGACTCTGGCAGACCGTCAACATCAAATCGCTCGAGCATAAACGTGAGGTGAAGAAAAATACGCGCAGCGGTGACAAGAAGATACGGAAAGTGTTAAAGACAGCGAGCAAAGTTCGTCTAAGGCTACTTCTGATTATTTGTTATCTGCTGAGACTTGTTCACAGCAACGAAAACGCAAAGACGCGGGAAAAACCCCAAATTTTCCTGCCATCCAACTGCTGCACGATCCACAAACGTTTGGCGAAAGGCTCTACGATCTGTTGCAGAAATACGATGCTCGCTTTTCGCTCGATCACAAAATCCTCATCATGCAGCTCCTGAATCGCGTCACCTCATCGCACTAGCTGACCATCCTTGGTTTTTATAAATACAATTCCAAGTATCTCACGCACCACCAGCTACGTGCCCCGGCTATTCTCGCGTCACTTGCCCAGTCTCCGCAAGACCTTACGCCCACTGACGCTCTCGTTCCTCGTTCGTAAATTATCTCATTAATTTGTGCATCCCGGAGTTGGCTCGGAGGTTGTTGCCGCGGGTCTGAACGCGATCGGCTGCTAGAAGAGCAGTGATAAAGGCGTGGTGGGTGCTGCACGTGGGCTACTGCAGCTGTACTCTGAGGTCAACCCTGGCATGCTAAAACGTCGGGAGCGGGGAAAGATGGCAAGTATGGGGATGGCCCAAAGCAGACAGCCTACTCCGTTTGGATATGTCGAAATTCCCGCCGTGGACATTTGAAGGCCTTACGGTACGTATTTCTCCTACTTCGTCTTGAATAATGGTGGACTATATTACTCTGTAGCTCCTCGAGGATCATCTCAAGACGGTACATGGGGAACACGACGAGTAAAACCCGACTTGCAGACAACGACAGCCCATCACCTGTCGAAGTGAACGGGACCTCGGCATCAGCAACAACAAAGGTACTATTATGCGCAATCTCTACACGTTCACGACTTGATATATGTTTCTACACTGGTAGATCCTTACCCCAGCTGATTTCGCATTAATTTCCGACTTGCGAATATAGGCCGCCACCCAAGCGGTCGAAAACGGGGGTGGTCCTGCTGCGAAACGCAAACTGGCTTCTCTCTCGGCCGTGAAAAAGGCGGCTTGGTCCGGCGCGGACGACAAATCAGCCTTCGTCGTCTCCGAGGGTGATATTCTCGGCCCGCGCAAGAAGGCCAAGGCTGACTACGAGGATCGGATCGGATCGATAGCGCGAGGTCGCGAGGGCAGAGAAAAGTTTGGTTCGCTGAAAGGAAAGCGGAAGGAGACAGCGAGCAGCTCGACGAATCGCGAGAAGGCGTACAACAAGCCGATAATGATGATCTTGGGTAGTAAAGGGTCAGAGGGAAGAAACAGTCGTTGAGGGAGAAGCAGAAGCGGTTGCGCGCGCACATTGAGAGGGAAAATAAGGGTCACGATTAGCTAGGTGAGGATGTTACAGTATCTCACTGTGCTACCATGGCATGGGGTGTTATTTTCGGTATTACGAGCAACATTTGTCACGTGACCCAGTAGTCAGTAAGTTAGTAGATAGCTGAAGGTAGGAGAATGACCTGGCACGGGCATCATCGTTTCCTACTAGATTGTCCCAGTGACGGTTTGCGCATGCAACATCAACACGGACTTCTTGATGGGGTCAATTTACCCCAGTTTTATTTCGTCCACAATCCAGCCTGAGGTGGTACTTTCTTGGCATACATATATGAACGGGAAAGCCGAAAATCAAGTTTACACCATAATGACAGCAACTACGAATTCGTTGGAGGGTCGAGGGGGTAGGGGGTGGAGAAGGATAAAAGCAGAGAGTGGGTATGTATGGCAGGCGCCTATCTGTCTGTTCGGTTCGTGATTCATGGTGAGCCATTCAAGGTAGGGAATGAACGACAAGTGGTGTTTTCGCATGTCAGATTCTCAGGGAGAAAGAGTGGTACTGTCAGGACCAACTCGAAGATGCTGTCTCACACACCTTCGTTCAGGTCCGCCTGAACCGACTGGCATGACGCTGTGCATACGCGCCTCTTGGGATGTTGCCTCTTCCCCTGGAATAAAACGGTAAACTCGTCCAGTGTCAACATGTCGCACTGGGATAAAAGCGCAAGTCAAAGGTGAGGATATATGGAGGGTACCACGATTCCATCCTACCTTCCTTCCTACTAGTAGTGCCGCCACTGTGCCCATGGACGTGAACACCCTCTCTCACAGATTGTCATTTCCCAGGCCATCTCATACTTATCTGTTCTAATGAGTTCTTACCCTCCCGTGCTAGAGGCCTTGTGGAGAACCTGCCAAGCTCTTCAGGATTCATAATCCCTAGGCGTGAGTGCTAGGCTTGACCAGTTGAAACACGTCCTTAGCAACTACGACCGAGGAAACAGTATGACGTTTGCCTAGCCATCGAAAGGGGTTGATGGCTGCCTGGTTCGAGAGGCGACATAAAAGCAAAAGCGATACTTTAGGGCGGAGGAGTTGTGCGTTGCGCACCACAACCAACTCCGCGCACGACGAAAATACCGGGCTATCTACATACTTGATGACTTCCATAAAGCGCACGATGTCGAATCCCTTCGGAAGGATATCTCGGCAGATTGATGGAAACCGGCTGAGTGCTAAAAGTCCCAGCAACTCCCAGGTAGCGGCATTATGTGACGCGACGCTGATACTCCGGGGGTGTCAGGATGGGACCAGTCTGGATCCGTGAACAAAAAATTCTGACATGAGAAAATGACTTTAAAAATAGCTTCAGATGAGCTAGATCATGTTCTGAAGCCAGTGTGGCAGAGTGATAGCATGCACGGATGCACGGCGATTTGGATCTTTCGAGTTGGGTTGGTTCGCTTAGTCATTACTCGAACCTCGCCCTTGCCCATCCTCGCTCTCGGTTTTCCTCAATGCGATATCACAGCCACTGAGGTTCAGTGCCATAAACACGGTTGTGGGCATCACTTCCTTCAAGATCAGGAGGCACGAGTAGGGAATGTCCACGAAGGCTGGGATAGCCCACCTGGTGCCCACGCCTGTCCCCATCCCCATCCCACCCCCGCCTATGCCCGCCTGCACTGACTCATCCGTGTGTCCGTGTCTACATTTATGTCCACCACCCTGCTGTTGACACCCGCCTTTCGCAACTTGTCCATCCCCGGGCCTGCCCGCCTGCTAACACCTGTGTGCCAGCACCCGTCCATGCTCCGACAGCGACATGAATCAGCCATTGGAGCGTGCAAACCCGTATCACCTTCAAGTGTCACCACTAGCAGTCGTATCTCACGTGAAACACCGCCCGGGCGGCACACACACACCATCACGAACTCTGAACGGTTCCGACCAATGCTCGCTTACGGTGCTCAAACCTCATGTTGCTCGCTCCATGCATGACATTAGGAACAAGGAATGCAACAACACCACGAGGTCAGCAATGATGGGTCAGGGTCGGAGGACGAAAGGAAGAAAAGGGGCGAGGATAAGTATGAAAGGGAAAACGCGGCGCTTCAAAGGTATCAGTCACCCAGACCTCGAAAACGAGCTAATCGAAGACCTTAGGAGTGTCGATCGGAGAGCGAACAAGACAGCTTTGGGTAAATAGGGAGTATTCCGGTTTATGGAATACGGGGCAGATCCACCCAAGAAGCACCGGTGCTGGCACCGACTTGTCTCCGAATTCCAGTTTAAGGAATGTCAACACTAGAAATGGCACGTGCATAATAGAAGTGTTGCACACTCGAGATTATGATATGACCCATGGCGGGGATAGTCTAGAGCGGAGGTGCGACTGCTATCACAACCACGACAATGTTCATCTCTGAGCGTCATCCAAGGCCATCACGTGCTGAGTCTGCGTGCCGGGTCGCTGCCACGCCAAACGTGATTTGGAACGCGTTCCAATGAGGAGGTACCTTGTCAACATGCGGACGGCACCTTGTTGCCTCAACCTCTCACCTCGACTACAATGTCTCTTGCACAACTACATTCGTATGCCAAAGTCTATGACATTCCTTCTCGCTCAATATTAATCATTACTACAGCCAAGGTCCTCAAACCTCCGAAATAGGGTACCTCAGTCACTTCCATTTAATTGTCATTTTTGCTCACATAATTTGACCAGTGCTCAGATCATCGAAACTCAACAACGACTTCTCCCTCTCGAGGTGACTGGTACGTAGGTTGGTGATCCCACTGAGATGTGTCCTATAGTAAGCCCGTTTCCCCGTCAGTACTCAGGGCGCAAAATCTTCCTCGTCTCAAGACCGTCTTTGGGAAGAAAAGGCGGTTTTATGTCACTGTGACCCATGAGGCGAGCACATGGCAGACACGACCTGTTCGAAGCGTGGGACAGCGCGTGGAATGGAACCAGGTTCTGGACTCCTTGTACGAAATCTATACTTTTTTTAAAATTTATTTTTACAATTGAGTCTCTTGCAGTGCCATACTATCACTCTCCCGTATTACTGCATCTCTCTATGCGAAAAGGACCTTGCGGAAAGATATCCTTGTTGGAACGCATGAGATACTCTGTGAACCTCAACATGGTTCGTCTTGTTGGGTTCTTACTCGCATTCATATGACTCAGCACGTTGTAGACCTTGATATCATTTTGAGCCATGATGGGGGTCACTCAACGGAGCCGGTCACACTCTTCTTGAAGATCACCGTCTCACCAAATGCGAGTCCCTCTCTGACTGCTCCGGTCAACACCGTGAACCACACAGCGATCGATTTGGACATCCCGCCGGTCGTTGAAGGAAATGCCGCACCTCCTACTGTTCAAGACAACGGTGAATCCATCCAACCAGCGGTAGTCACCGCTCCTCTACTTCCTTTATCCGGGGCCAGTGACCTTCCCATTGAGAGCGGTACTTCTGTGCGACCAGCATCGGACAGCCAGACGGAGATGCCACGCATCGCTCTCCGTCGTGCTGAGGAGGCTGTGAATACGATGGAATCATGGGGCATTGCTGTTGGGGTTGTCAAGCAGGTGATGGATGCCGTCGGTCCAATCGCATCAGTATGCCCAAAGCTACTTTGCCTCTTCGCCGAGTTAACTTTCGTTCTCCAGCTGCATCCCTACGCAAGTCTGGCATGGAGTTTGCTCTCAAAGATTCCCGAGGTGCGTCACCTTGCCTTGTCGGAGGATGCGGCACGCTCATTCTTTTTTGTCTTGTTTCTAGACTTTGTTACAGCAGGTTCAGCGTGACGACAATGTCCGATCACTATTTGAAGCCATATCCGATGGGTTTACGTTTGCAAAAGATGCGGACGCTTTGAGGAGGATCAATCCGGAGTCTCTTCAAGCGAAAATCCTTGAGGACATGCTGGAACGGGTCTCGGAAATTAGTAAATTTATTGAATCGTATGCGAATGATGTGCGAGTCGGTACGTTATCCTGAGCCCTTTGGTTTAGTCATTATTAACACACGATCTGCAGGGAAGCGGACTTGGAAGAATATCCGTGGCCAGGTTGACGGGAAAGTCACACAGTACCGCACCATCCTGATCCGACTGCGAGACGATTTTCTTGCGCGTGCTGCTGTCACTACGGAGGTTACTGTGCTTCGAATACAGGACGATGTGAGTAACATTATCCCAAACAAGCAGGAGTTGCTGGACTCAATAGCGCGAATATAGCTTAAAGCGATGTCAAATCAAGCACTAGAAGCTGGTGCGTAATATCAATGGCCACGAGATGATGATCTGACGGAGAGCACATAGAATTCGGTTCTATAATCAGGGAGTTGCCTTATAAGGGAGGCTGGCGATTCGGTGATGAAAAGCGCTGTCTTCCTGGAACACGCGAAGATTTCTTGGATCATATCTTCAAGTGGGTCGAGAATCCCGAATCTGAACGTGCGCTCGTGCTCTTCGGCCAAGCAGGCACTGGAAAGTCCTCGATAGCACATGAAGTCGCACGCCATTTCGAGGACAAGTGTCTCGGATCTTACTTCACCTTCATTAGGAAGGAAGGATCCAAAGACGAGGCATACCAACTTTTCACAACACTTGCCTGTGATCTCTCCAATAGATATCCTGCGTTCAAATTCACTCTCGGGAGGATCCTTAAGGATCATCTATCGCTCCGTGGTACCCGAGACCGTCGTACTCTCTTTGAACGACTCATCCTCGAACCGCTCAAGGATCTACAAATCCGTGATCCAATCCTTATCGTAATCGATGGATTGGACGAGAGTGGAGATGCGAGTGGCACCAAAGGATTACACACGTTCCTTGCTGAACATCTTCTCGACCTCCCTTCAAAATTCCGTATTCTCATCACATCAAGGCCGGACGATGGAATCGAAGCTGCATTCGCCGATGCACTATCTGTCCACACCCTCTACATGGATGATGACAAACTTTCTGCGAAAACGGAGGACGATATTCTCGCGTACTTTCAGGATGCGCTCCGTCCGGACGCTTTCAAGGACTATGGCGTGAATCTATCAAAAGCAGCGGAGGGCCTGTTCCAGTGGGCTTCTGTTGCATGCGGATTCATAAACAACCCCCCTGATAGTTTCGGCTTCAGTGAGAAAAAGGTCGTACAGCGCTTGTTGGGACACTCTCGAGATCGGGATGGACAAGATCCGTTGGAACAGTTATACGAAGAAGTTCTCGAGGGATATTTCAGATCGCCTGCATCACAGATGTTATTTCGATCCGTGATGGGACAAATTTTTGCTGCGATCGAGCCCCTCACCACCAGTTCCCTGATTGCCCTGCGTCGACATGCACCCAAAGATGATCTCGAGGATCTTGACCCCGAAGATTCAGATCAGGTTCTCAAAATGCTCGGTCATCTTGGCTCGGTGCTGAGCAATGTCACTTCATCCGATAGAATGCGACCGATCGTTCCTCTCCATACTTCATTCCGTGACTTTCTAGCAGATGAGAAGAGTGGGGTATTTCATGTCGACTTTGGCAAGGCGCACCGTCGGTTGGCATATTCCTGTCTTGGTTTAATGCTGGATAACCTCAAGTTCAACATTTGTAAACTCGACTCGTCATATCTCGCGAACAAGGATGTCCCAGATTTGGAATCTCGAATTTCCGAGCACATTCCGTCGGCTCTATCGTATGCCTGCATCTTTTGGGACGACCATTTAGACCACCTCGCTTTCGAACGAGATCTCTTCATAAAGTTGCAATCCCTGTTCGAGACAAAGTTTTTGTTCTGGCTAGAAGTGCTTAGCATGAAGAACAGTGTGGGCCTTGCATCGCCAGCAATGGCATCTCTGAAGATGTGGCTGCAGCAGAAGGTGGGTACATCCTATAATTATAAGTGGCATATAGTGACTATTGTATACAATCACAACAGCCCCAAATAGACATGGAGAATCTCCTGGCATTGGTGAATGACGCGTTCGCATTTGTTCGGTATTTCGGGATGTCAATAGCAAGAAGCGCTCCGCATATATATATATCTGCTCTACCTTTCGCACCATCCTCTTCCCGCATTATCAAGCATTACCTTCACTTATTCCCCCACGCATTGTCTTTGGATCGCGGGCAATTGTCTCATTGGCCAGCATTGGAAATGGTGATTCAAGCCCATGACGAGCCGATCGAGTCCGTTGCATTCTCGCCAAATGGGCAGCGGATAGCCTCAGGCTCGCGAGACCGCACGATTCGGGTGTGGGATGCCACGACGGGAGAGGTTGTAGTGGGCCCGTTTGCCAAGCACACCGATATGGTCCTTTCTGTTGGATTCTCGCCGGACGGTCAGCGGATTGTCTCGGCCTCGGCAGATGACACGATTCGTGTGTGGGATGCCGCAACAGGAGATGTCGTAGCTGGACCGTTCATTGGACATAGTAATGGGGTCATATCTGTTGCGTTCTCGCCAGACGGGCAGCGCATCGCGTCTGCCTCGTACGATCGCACGATCCGGATATGTAATGCTGCAACGGGAGAGATTGTAGCAGGCCCATTCACTGGACACACCGCTCAGATCAACTCTGTTGTATTCTCGCCGGACGGGAAGCGCATTGCCTCGGGATCGGATGATCGCACGATTCGACTGTGGGATTCTGCAGTAGGAGGGATTGTAGCGGGCCCATTTACTGGACACACTGAACCAGTCCGCTCTGTTGCATTTTCACCAGACGGGGAGCGCATTGTCTCGGCCTCGTTCGATCACACAATTCGTGTGTGGAATTCAGCAACGGGAGAAGTCATGGCGGGCCCGTTTAGTGGACACGCTGCTAAAGTTTGTTCTGTTGCATTCTCACCTGATGGGCGGCGTATCGCCTCCGCCTCGGCCGATCGCACAATTCGTGTGTGGGATGCTGCAACAGGAGATGTCATTGCAGGCCCGTTTACTGGTCACGCAGATTCAGTCCTTTCCATTGCGTTCTCACCGGACGGACAGCGCATCGCCTCGGCCTCGTTCGATCGCACGATTCGTGTGTGGGACTCCACAACAAGAGAGGCCGTAGCAGGTCCGTTTACTGGACATTCCCACTCGGTCTTTTCTATTGCGCTCTCGCCGGACGGGCAGCGTATTGCCTCGGCCTCAGCAGATCACAGGATTTGTATTTGGGATGCCACAACAGGAGAGGTCACAGCGGGCCCGTTTACTGGACACACCAGTTGGGTTACTGGTGTTTCATTCTCACCAGACGGGCAGAGAATAGCTTCGGCCTCGGACGACTGCACGATTCGTGTGTGGGATGCAGCAACGGGAGAGCTCGTAGTGGACCCGTTTACAGGACAAAATGATCGGCTCATGTCAGTTGTATTCTCACCAGACGGGCAGCGCATCGCTTCGAGTTCAATAGATCGCACGATTCGCGTGTGGGATGCTGCAACAGGAATGGTTGTAGCGGGCCCATTTACTGGACACGTCGATTGTGTCTACTCGGTTGTATTCTCATCAGATGGGCAACGCATTGCTTCAGCTTCCTTCGATCGCACGATCCGTGTGTGGGATGCAGAAACAGGAGAGGTTGTAGCAGGGCCGTTTATTGGGCACAGAGACAAGGTCTTCTCTGTTGCATTCTCGCCGAACGGGGAGCGCATTGCTTCAGCCTCAGTGGATCGCACGATTCGTGTGTGGGATGCCGCAACAGGAATGCTTGTAGGCGCCTCATTTACCGGACATACGAGTGAGATCAACTCCGTTGCATTCTCACCAGATGGGCAGTACATTGCCTCTGGCTCTGAAGATCGTACGATTCGCGTGTGGGATGCAACAACAGGAGATATCGTGGCTGGTCCATTTACTGGACACACCGATGGAGTCGAATCTATTGCATTCTTGCCGGATGGACAACGGATCGCCTCGGCCTCAACAGATTGCACGATTCGCATGTGGCATGTCGGAACCCTGTGTACCGCCTCGGCCTCGCGAAGTCGCGCGATTCATCCGGACAAGCGCAGAACTGAAGACATTGACAAGTTCCCGGTCAATAATGACGGTTGGGTGTGTGGGGAGAATGGAGAGCTTCTTTTATGGATTCCCCAGATTCACCGGCCATTTTTCAATAGGTCTAACACTGTCTGGATTGCAGGCAGAAATTATTCCCAGCTTGATTTCTCAAACTTTGTACATGGATCGGATTGGGCTACGGTACATGTTCCTAGTTCATCTAGCTAGAGTCGGTACACTATGTATGTATGGCATCCCAGAATTCATCGGCAGAGATAGCACCAGTGAATCTGTGATTATAATTCATCAGGGGTGTGTCGAAGTCTTTTGAGTCTTGGGAAGATGTTCGTGTTATCGTTCTTCGTTGAATCTTCGAGCAATATCAGTCACGTGACCCAAATCAGTTGGGCCGAGGTGGCTGGCCCCCAGATTGTCCCAGGTGACGGTTTGCACATCTACACGGACTTCTTGGTGGAGTCAATTTCCCCAATTTGATTCCATCCACAATCCAGGCACACACACCCGTACTTTCTTGACATACATATATCAACAGAGGGGCCGCGAATCAAGTACATATCATAATGAGAGCAACGAACAGTTCGTTTAAGGGTGGGGGGAAAGGAGGGGCTGTACAGTAGGCGCTTGTCTGTCTGTTCGGTTCGCGAGTCATGGTGAGCCATTCAGGGTAGGGTGAAGGAAAGACGAGTGCTGCGTTGGCGACGCCAGCCTCTCAGGGAGGAAGAGCGGTACAGTCGGGATCAGCTCGAAGATGTGCTGTCCCGTACCACGCGCAGGTCCGCCTGAACCAGGGCGCCCTTGTGGTACGTCTTCTGCGCGCATGACCCCATGAACCCGCGCCTCTTGTGATGGTGCCTCTTCCCAGCTTCCATTGGGGCCTGGCGCAGGGAGTGGTAATGACGCCCCGCGTCCGTCCCAAATGCATCGCAGGTCATGGCCCGGAATAATCTGGCACAGTCGTCCAGTTTCAACATGTCGCACTTCGATGAAGCGCGAGTCGAAGATCAGGATGTATGGAGGGTGCCATGCGACGTGCTCTGCGGTACCCTCCCACTCGATCGTACCCTTCGTGCGACTTGGGTCCCCATGTCGATTCACATACAACCCAAATTCTGCGAAGAAATATGAGTATCAAGAGAGGAAGCGAAAGTACATGAAGAATTACCATCATAGCACAGCAGGAACTCGTTCTCGCTAGACCGGAACATACCCATTGGACGACATGACTCGCATCGTTTAGCGAGCTTCTCATGACGAGGATCGTCACGTTGTGGAATAGTTACGCTCTTGAAACTGCAGATAACGGATCAGACATCAACCGCGTAGATGAGGTACGAAGAGAGAAAGGCTGACTCGGAGAGATCCATGATCTCGAAGCCCTTTGTGCAGAGAATGGCGATCCTCGCTTTCAAGAAGATGAGGTCATATGATTCTGACGGGAGGAAGAAGTCCTGTCAAGTGGTGTCAACAGTGGGGTCCGTTCCCGGAGGTCGGAGAACGTATACGTACTCGGTAGACTCGGAACCACTCTGAGCGAGGCTGCCGCCAGCCAAGTCGGGAGCTGAGAGATACGGGAGCTTTTGTTCTCTCATTGATCTTGCCAACAACGGGCTCGAGTACGCGGAAAACACTATCAAGCTAACCGCCACGTGAGATCGACTTGAGGGGACAACTAGGAGACAAGTTTACCCCTTTCTTCTTCATGTAAATGACAAGGGTGCGTCCTCCAAGACTCCCAACGCTGAAAAAGTGTACGTCTTTGGAACCATTGAGCTTCTGCGGCGATGTGTTTGCACTATTTGGAGATGAAGGTACGAGTGCCTCAATATGGTATGCAAAGAGCGACTGAAAAAAAAAAAAATCGAATTTAACAAATAAAAATCCGAGGTAGGTAAAATAGAAAGGGTCCTTTCCCCTTTCACCTTGTCGGCAAGAACGAGGAAAATTCCGAAGTCTTCTAACATCGCACATTGCGTAACCATCTTGAGGTGCAACACCCGGCGCATGGCTGCAAGGCGGTTTGAGCTTACAGAACGGCATCACGGCAACTCGAAAAAAAAACACCCTCACATCGAGAATCGTGCCGGTAACCGATCCAGACACCCTCCGCGCAACCGACCGCGACGAGAGCGCGGCCATCAGCCGTAGCTAGAAACGAACAAATTTAGCGACGATGGTCTTTGTCCAAGCCGAGGCTTGCTTACTAAACGGCACGGAGCAGGTGACCTTCCCAGTAAACGCAATCTCCGTATTCCACGACTGATTCCCCGGTGGCGAGAGCATAGACGGGACAACAAAGGTATCCGAGCTGAGCGTCTCGACTTCGAACACCTTGTTCGACTCCTGCACGACCTTGCGCAACCCAATCGCTTCCTGAAGCTTCTCCTTCCAATCAGATCGGGCCTGAGTCGACTCGGCGTACACAGTGTACAACCCTCCGAGTCGGCCAGTGTGCAGTATCGTGCACGGGTACACGGCGCGGGAGTCGGTCACCGGTTCCGGGTTGACACCTGGGGTGTTTACTTGTGCCGCATCCTTACCTCCGCCAAATCCACGGAGCAGGCCAATGCCGCGCTGTGTGGGGGGGTCGGTAAAGTTTGCAAGGGTCAACAGATCCAGGGGAATAGGCTGGATTATAAAGTCAGCTTCAGCACGCAGATGAAGTAAGGGCGGAAATTATATACTCGGCGGTTGACGTGGTACTTTGTAATCCCATCCTTCTCTTTCAACTTTGTCATCACCACTGTGCGCAATCACAATTAGCAACCATAGTGCCACGTCTCTCCCCCCTTCTTTGGACTTACAGTAATTGTCGAACAACAGAACAAACAGTTCGCTCCATCCACTCCATTCGAAACCCGTATCAGGCTGACGTAGGAGTTTCCCTGTGTAAATAAGCGACCGACTCTCGGCCAACAAATCCATATCCTACAACAGACAGTTTCTCACCCGGCTGACGCGAGTTGGAGAGGACAGACTACTCACCACCACCTCGCCGGGCTTGAACACCAAATTCGAATTGTACCGCCACAACTCGACTTTCTGATTTGCGGACGTGACGCCTGGTTCCGTTTCCTTGAGCAGCGATTTGATCACTTCGATGACCTGAGGAATGCTCTCGTGGTCCTCGTGACCCTCGGTGCTGGCTTCCATTATGCCCTTCAGCAACAGCTCGTACCGCGCGAGACGTGGGATCGGCCGGTTCACAAAGTTCTTCATGTCGAGGCGGTTTGCATCCGGATGACGCGTACATTGCTGTAGGCAAAACCCAAAAAAAAAGCATGACTCCATACGCGCACGGAGGTCATGAAACGCGAAACACGGACCTCCACAAATTCTTTGAATGCTGAGTTTGTCGCCATTTCGTCGACAATACGGTACTCCGCAATCGGATAATTCGTAATATATTCCATATACGACTCCCGCCAGTTGAGTGCCGCATCAAAGATCGCAGCAGTGACGCTCTTGATCACTGGGTGCTCTTCCCGCTGAATAGCATGGAGTCGATCAAGCAACCTGCGGTGTTGCAAGTGCAGTGCGCCAAAATTGTGATACGAATCCATGATGAACGCCGACAGTCGATCCCGGGGAATAATTGGTGGATCTGCCGCCCGCAGTGGCTGCACATACATCTACAAAAACACACGAACTCTGGATCAGATGAAATAATCGGGTAATGGGCTGTCAACGCTCACGATGTCGATGTTTTCCAGATCACGCACGTACTGCATCTCACCCTTGATGAGCTCAAAAATGATGCTGAAGAAAACCGGCGTCAGAAACGTTCAACACTCGTATTGTGATCGAGAGACGGTTCACCTCTGACGTTTCTGCTCCGCTTTGCTAATTTCCGCTCTCGAATCCTCGGGAACCAAATTATGCCACTCAAACTTGCCCGTCGGACCCCTGCACATCGCATGCTGGAATGTCTGCAGCACACACACTGCTTGCAGGCTCTTGAAAGCCTGCACGGCCTCCATAAGGAAGTCCACATCAGGATTCCCCTCCGCCGTCTCCTTCGCGATAGCTTCAAGCGCGTTCTCGTATTTTTGCACGTGCTCTGAGGGACGGTTCAAGAACACCTTGAGCTCTATCCTCCGAGTATCTGGGTGGCGGTTCGCATTCTATACGCAATTCGACACATTAGCCTATCTTGAAGGGACAGGATCGAAGTGCGGGGATTACCTCAAGGAAAAGCCTAAACTCATGATTCCTCTCTGTCTCTTCTTTTAACCGCTTCTCGGCGAGTGGCAAATGTCCGACATATGACGGATAGACGAGCCTAAACTCCGTTGCAATCTCAAGGAAGATGTCACCGACGCGCTGAATGACGAGTGATTGTTCGCGTTGGCGGATGTTGAGGACCTCGAGTAACTGGTGATTTGCATGACGAACTTCAAGGAAGTTTCCGAAAACCTCGTCGATAAAACCGTCGAGCTCTGTATAGGGTATCACAGGGGGAACAGCGTTACGCAGAGGCCGTATAAAGAGCTGTTATCAAAACGCGGGGGGGAGGGAACTTGTCAGCTACGATGTCCCATTTCCAGAACATTAAAGGCCGCACAGATTCGATGACGTCAAGATCTTTGAGATATTGGACCTCTTTGGTAATGAGCTTGTGAATGATCGTCTGACGGCTAATCTCGCTTTCCGGGAGTGCGGCCAAAACAGAGGGATCGACGTGCGTGGCCCAGTCTTCGTCGAGCGAAACCGGCACCGGGTTCGGCGTCTCTTCCACAACCATCGTATCCGTCTGCACCACATTCCACCCAATCAGAATAGCGCGAATGGTGAGGCACCAAAATAAGACGCACCCTCGCCCGACGTGGACAAGCAAAGGAGTAACACGGGCTGATATCCGAGCAGCTAGGCGCGTAGCACCGGGTCAGTACAGTTATCACGCTGGTAGGAAGCTCCTCGCGATCACGTGGAGCATCAGAAGGGCCCTCCTGGTCATCCAGAAACATGTAAACGTCCTCGACGCCGTCTTGGAGCACACCTCCGCCCCATTCGACCTCGTAGAAGAAAAGTTGTTGTTGGAGGCTGCGCGCGACTTGCACCGCGATCGCACGATTGGTCGTTTCGATGCCTTGGTTGAGGAGGAGTTCAGAGACGATGCGCGACTGTAGTGTAGACTGTAACGTGACAAGTAGCGTCAGGGGCGGGGTGGTACGACCCGGTCAGGACATGGACGTACGACGATGTCCCTGCCCGTAAACGCCCGCGGGTATGGGATGCTCCCCTTGACATGAGTCCCACGTGGCACCTGGTCGCGCAGCCAAACGGCAATGTTGCTGAGAAGCGAGAAGTTGACAAACGAATCAAGGCTCTCCTCCTCCGAGTCATACTCCTCATCGTCGTCATAATAATCCTCGTCCCCGTACGAATTCGTGGCGTCCTCCATAGCCTCACGGCTTTTGAGTCGCTCGATCTCAGAGGCCAAACGCGAGCGCGCGGTCGTCTCGGATCGAGCAGGCTCGTAGAGTGAGACGGTCGCCGATGAGGGCTTGGTGCTGGAGAACGAGTCCCCACGGCCAATGGGAGTGCGTTCCGCGATGATGTCCTTGCCCTTGCTAACACCGCTAAACGTCGTCGGCGCGGTGGACGTTGTCGCGACTGTCGACATTGTGATATTACGCTCCAGGCCGCTCGAAGACGTCGAGATGGTACTCGTTGATCGTAGCAGGCGCTCGTTGCTGGACACTGTAGGCGGAAAATGGTGATGTGGTCGGCCTGGTAGATACCTGAAAAAAAAGATATAAGGTCACTTACTGTGGGAGAGTGGCCGTGCAAACCCATGATTTCCTAGAGCAAGGATGTCATCCGAAGAGTTGCGATCGATGGTGCGGTTGGGCGGTGCGGGTGTTGGAACATGGGGTGACGATTTGAGCGGTGGTGGTGGCGGAATGTTGGAGAGAGAGGCCACGTTAGACATGTAGGAGGCATCAAGAGGGAAGTAAGAGCTGCTAGCGTTGCTTATCGGAGAATAAAGGTCGACTGATGGCGATGAACTAGATGAGTCGTCCCAGTGGTCGGAACTTGAAGAATGTCCAGGTATTCGGGGCGCAGCCGTGCCGGGTGGTCGGTAGGGCGGTTGCATTTGGGGTGAGCTCCCAGAAGCGCCATTGATAGAAAAATTCCTTCCCACTGTCGGTGAGCTCCAGGGTTGAGCACGTGTTCCAGGAGATGGGGAAGTATCAGGAATGGGCATAGGATATTGAGCTGAACCTGTACCACGGGTGTGCGCAGCAACTGGAGAGGGAGAACGCGGATCGGGCCGGCTATTGGATTCAGGACGCAACCCTGGTTGGGCCTTGTACGCAGGCCGCGGATCGCTAGGCAATCCACGATATGGGGGACGGTCTGAAGAGGAGGGAGAGGAGCCGTTGCCATTACCAAAGGGTTCTCCTATGTACTGTCGTCGAGGTCTGCAGAAATAGAGGATGTGAGAAGATGGATAAGTAAGCAGGAGAGTCACGCACAGTTCGGCGCCAGGCTTGACAGCACCAGTTGAGGCGGAGAGGGGGGGGTCTGGAGCGAATGGGTGGGGCTCGGGCATGCGAGAAGGGTAGGCGGGAGAAGTGTTGGGAGAGGCAGCGGGGAGCCTCGGTAGGGGACGAGGGCTCTTACCGAAAGTGGGAGAGGTGGGATACGTGGTTGGAGAGGGTAAGGGACGACCGTTGTCGCGGGGACTGGGGGGAACTAAGAGGAAGATTGGAAAGCTTTGAGAGAAAAATAGCCGGGAAGAGAACGTTGCTTACCGCGGGGTTGTGAATGCGGCGGTCTGGAGGATATATGCGAGTTGATACCCTCGTCGCTATGCGGGCTACAGCGAATATCGTGATCCATGGTTTCATTAGGTCTGCTAATAGAAAACGTCGAATTCGGGGAGAATTTTGAAGTGTTCGGGCTCGTTTCTTCAGCAAAGGCGCTCAGAACTTGGTCGTACAACTCTTGCAAGTCAGCATCTCCCGGAGGGGAACGGTGGGTAGAGGAGGCGATTGTCGGCATTGCCGATGATGGCGATGATGATGGACGACAACGGTGATGATAAACGGAAGATCGTCTGATTTTTTATAAATGACGTTTGACAAACCCTCGGCTGTCTCTTTCTCTCCTCTGGCACCACTGCACATGACCAATCTCTCACTCTCCTCCCAACTACAGCATGGATCGGAAGCGTACATCGTCCGTCCAAGATCGTAAATATCCTTTCGGTTCAAGGAAGGTACCGTGTATCCCATTCTTTTTTGATACCATCAATCATCTCGCTATAGATTACTCACCGACGACGCCGATGTTTGGTCCTACAACGCTTGGGACCATGTTCCTCCTCCACGAGATCAACATGCCACCATAGCTGCATCGCTCGCTCGTCAGCGTGCAGCTCCAGTCCCAGATCATGAAATGCACAAATACAATGCCAAGCCTGCAAAACACTGGTTCGGCTCCTCATCCATTCCTATCCCCTCCACTCAACTTTATATCCCTAGGGACAATTTTTACAAGGCAAACGCCTCAAACTTCTTCAAGAACCGCCAGTGGTCATTCATTTTTACGTTGTTGATGCTGCTGCGCTTATTCATTCTTCACTGTCAGGCTACATCTAGAGTTTCCGGAAATCATCGCCGCTGCAGAGTCATCGGTGCGCATCTTTCGTAACGATGGAGACCCCAAGTCAAATTCATCAATCCTCACATATAGGCCGGGCGTCGCACCATTGTCGAAGTTGGCTGCGGTAGGTTTCCCTCCTGCTACGCGGCCACCCCAAAGTTATCTTGATTGCCGCGGGCTTGTGTATAGGCGCCGGAAACGCCATATTCCCCCTCCTGGCTCAAAACCGCAACCCCGAATTGCGTATACACGCCTTTGATTACTCCTCACACGCAGTGAAGCTCGTCCAGGTCCGCTTTCTCAATTTTTATTGGCCGTCCCTTTTTGAATCACTTATTTTTTTCTGTTCCAAAAAGCAAAACGATCTGTACACAGCCCCGCCCTGCGGAACCATCACCGCTTCGGTCTGGGATCTATCCTCCACATCGCCACCTCCTAATTTAGAGCCGCGCTCAGCCGATTTCCTCGTTTTAGTATTTGTCCTCAGCGCTCTACATCCGTCCGAATGGCCGCGCGCTGTCTGCAACATCGCACAGGTATGTGTGTCTCGTTTTTCTTCCGTATGCCTCAATTTCCTATGCAATGCCAACACAAGACTTCCAAGTAGCTGATAGACGCCCGAATCTTGTTGTACAGATCTTGAAACCGGGCGGACTCGTGCTCATGCGCGACTATGGGCGCCACGACCTCACCCAGCTCCGCTTCAAAGCTGGGCGTCTCCTCGACGAAAACCTTTACATTCGCGGCGATAACACGCGCGTATACTTTTTCGAACTTGGTGCGTGTATATAATATGTACATAATCTCCCCCCCCCCTTCCACCCGCCTCGCGTCTTTTTTTTCGTCACTAAAATAGTATTTTGATGCGAATTTGTCTCAGACGAGCTGGCGCTACTGTTTACCGGTTCTCTGACGTCGCCGGATACGAATCTGGTTCAAGTCCAAGCGCACGAACCGAGCGGTGGCGGCGGCGGCGATGATGACGATGACGATAATGACCATGGAGAAGAACGTGGACATCTCACAGGCGAGGAGGAGTACACAGACACCCAGGCGCCTGTTCCTGGTCCCGCCAGTAATCCACTTCTCTCATCGACAGGCCGCTCTACGAGCGCACTCTCGAGCCCGAGCCCGAGCCCGAACGCCAATGCGGCTGATGCGTCCACGATCCACCCGTCGTTGCGAGATCTCTCTGCGCTGGGACTGGCCCACCCCTTGTTCACCATCGAGCAACTCGGCGTTGACCGCCGCCTGCTCGTGAACCGTAAGCGCCAGCTCAAGATGTACCGAGTCTGGATGCAGGGTAAATTCCGGCGCACCGAGACAAACGGGCTGTCCTCGGTTGCGGAACCCATGACGGATGGCATCCTCTCCTGACCCTGAATGGCACTCATTACACCCTCAGAGCTATGTTATGGTGCGCTCTGTAGCTCCATGTAGAAGGAATGTTTATCGTAGTTGTGAAAAGTAGAAAAAGACAAGAAAGGTGTCAACATGTGAATACAGTGTCCACGGCAGAATCGCACAATCGATGGTATATGCGGTTCCTCCAGGACGAAGCAAAGGAGAGTAGAAATTTTGTCGCTCAGAAGATGGCGTTGAAGATCTTTTCGGTCAAGTTGCGTGGAGGTACTTCAGGTGCATCCGTTTCCTCGACAGAGGGGATACCCTATTTTTGTAAAATCAAGCATGTGAATTCTAACGTGACGGAAGCGCCTATAATAACGTACAGTGACAAAGTCCATATCGCGAGGACGCCAGAATGGTAACCGCATGTACAACGTCCAACCGATCCAGAGAGTGAAGAAGATGGGGATGTTGATGTATGCGGTGAGAAAGTCGTTCGTGTTCCATACGAAGAATACCTTGTAGCCGTTGACGAGGATGAAGATCGTCGTCCAGAAGACACCCCAGATGGCGAGGCCAGGTTGCAAGGGGTTCCAGTAAGCGAGTTTGGTGCGATCGAGGCCCTGGGCTTTGTGTCCACGCCCTGAGTAACCAGATTTTATTGGGGGCGCAAAAGTCAGCGCCTTCCTCGAACAAACGACAAAAGATGAAACCCCCGTACAGAATTGGATGTAGGTCCAGCAGATGGACCACCAGGTAAAAAAGCCGGAGGTGGTGGAGAGGTTGACGAACCAGCTATACAAAAAAGGAGACGCGATATAGTTTGAGTGCAAACGTTACTTGTACGAAAAACTAAGGATGCGTACTTGAAGACTTTGGCCGCACCAGATGAGACATTCATGAAAGAGAGAAGGGAGAAACAGCACTTGGAGAAAACGCAATAGTTGAGCCTTATGCATCGATACTTCTGAATATCAAGAAACGCACGCATGTCAGAACCGCGACGATGGGCAAACCGTTCTTTGTGCAGTACGTGAAGATGCGAGGAGCTTGACCACGGACAGCCAGACCGTACAAGATACGCGAGGAACAGAACAAGAATGAGTTGCCGGCAGAGAATGCGCTGGTGAAGATGGCTGCGTTAATTATGGAAGGCAAGGTGTGAATGCCAGCGCGGCGAATCGCAATGACGTATGGCGACTGGGTTGCTGTGCCATTCCCGTTGAGCAGGTTGGGGTCATTGTACGGGACGAGCATGCCGGTGATGAGAATACCAAGAATGTAGAAAATGACAATACGCCAGAACACGCGACGGACGGCCTTTGAGATGTTGCGGCGCGGGTTCTCCGTCTCTGACGCGGCACTGCGTAAACTAGCTTTTAAAAACAACTCGAAAGAGGAGAAAGAAACTAACATAGCGACGAGCTCCATCCCTTGGAAAGAGAAGCCAGCCTGTACAAGGACAGATACCCAACCCAGGAAGTGGTCGGTGGCCTTGTTCTTGACTAGACCAGGACCAGCGAGGGCGCCAGGATTCTTCCAGTACTAAACCCCAGAATCAGGATATATTCAAGCTATCCATTGACTAAGCTTTGAACTTACAGTGAAGCCGAGGCGCTTGTGGTCAGGACCTCCTCCAAGATCGATAATCAGACCACAGAAGATGAGTCCAGTGATGAGGGTGACTTTTGTTACAACGGTCAACATGACCACATAGGAGGAAGAATAAACATACGCTTGATGATAGAAAAGACAAACTCGGCTAAAATAACATCAGGCTGTTATTCTTTAGGGAATGGCAACTGAACCCACATTCTCCAAAGTATCGGACGCCGAAAACATTGATCAGGCAGACAAGGAAGCAAAGTACAATAGTATAGCCAGCTTGGTGCTTGTGCTAACGAAGCATGTCTTGGTTCTTTCGTCAGCGGTTGAGGCGAGACTATACGCACATTGTCATCCCAGAAAGTGATAAGGATTGTCGCAGCCGTGATCTCGACGGGGACAGTGATACTGGTAAGAGGGCTTTAATGTGGGGGCAGATATATCACGGTTCGAGGCTTACGCTTGTGCCTGCCGAAATACAGTGTTAAGTAACCTATTGGCAACAAACAAGTTACAATGCCACTTACGTAGAAGTAATTCTGCAGTGGTAACGAACGGTGAACCAGCGTCCAAAGCAGAAAAAATTACAAATTACGTACCCAACCAACCTGCATAGCCGGCAGAATAAGTACGGGCACACGAGGTTGAGGAAAATGAGCTTACAGCAGCACCAAAGGAAGGCTGAACCCAGCGGGCAGCTGCATAGATCTCGTATCTAAGATTTTAGCCCGACGAGTCGATAGGAACTAACCAAAGTGAGGGAAAGTACCCGATATGGGTGCCAAAGCGGTCATTTCACCGATCGAGCATAGTGTCCTGCTCTGTTGTTAGCGCTTGTTGTCGCAAGGTATACTCAACGGCGGACGTACGAATATGCCACCGTGCCGACCAACAAGTACGCGAGCAGAGCGCCAAGAGGACCGGCACCCTCTAGTGCGGAACCTGACCCAAGGAATAAACCTGTTCCAATCGTCCCCGCAATCTGTACGTGATTAGGCCATGTGTACAGATGACGGTAAGCAGAAGGCACTCACGGCGATCCTGTTGATTTTAAAACAGGGCTGAATATGATGAGCCACGATAGTATACGTAAAAAGACGGACATCTGGACATGGCGCTGCTTCAGGCGACGCTGAACACGGTCAAGGTCGGACTGGTCAAAGTTGTTCCGGTTTTCGGCAGGTCGGACAAAGGTGCCCAGGGGTGATGCCTTCTCTGTGGACCCATGGTTGAAATTATTGACATCTTGTTCGTACATCGCCGACATGCTGGGAGTGGCTTCGAAGGCCTAAAGCCAGAGGGATTACAGGTGGGAGGGGAAAAAGAAGGTGGGGGTTCGGAGAAAGGGTGGAGAAAACCCGCGGAGTGTACGGTAGTTATAGGGCAGCGATTTCGGTTTTGTGAATCACGAAGCCCATTCGAGATAAGACTAGATGCAAGATAGGACACTGCCTTGCCGGGTCTTTGAGATTACTGCCTCTTCAACTCACCTCGGGGCCATGACTAGAAAATTTCAGCCGCCGTAACTATCACAGTCGGTTATAACGATAGCAGAGCAATGCCGATTCGGTAGAAACAGCCACGAGAACCGAGAGAACTTTATGCAAGTCGATTCAATTCCTCGGATCGGAGGTTTGCCAAGGCAGACGTTACTGTATCGTCGATGCACTGCGGCGCGGACATCGTTGAGCTGACACCTTCGCTAATTTACCCACGGGAGGATAAGTCCCAGGCTTGTGGTATGAGTTTTGCTATACCGCGCACGGGCGGGCGATGTGTGTTCGATCAGATGGTCTAAGCGATTATGGTTACATGTGATGCCATAGGATTTGACAATTTGAAGCCAAGCGGGTGTGTGCATGTGGAAACAGAACACGAAGCTCGAAATTAATTAACCTCCGCGATCTCCACGGGTCCCGCCCTTATCAACTCCATAGTCAACAAATCATAGCCTCGGCACTTTGGAACATCCGTTGAATCCATAACCAGGCCTCCTCCCCTCAGCGATTTCTTCGTTTTCATTACAGTGTTGGACAATAGATGCGATCGCCAGCACAAACCGCAATATAGAGCAGATAAATAAATATACTAGTCCTTGGCTCGGGGTCCCATGGCAGCACAAGGGGGGGGGGGAAGGCCAAGATTCTTTCAGGAGTAGGATCAATGGTTGTGCCCTGCCCTGCGCAGCATGTCCGGACCAACCACCACCAGCCCATCGTACGCATAATGGTCACCGTGAGAAAGTTCTTTTTTTCTGAAATCAAGCACATAAGAATATGGTGTTGCTAAAAGTGTTGACGGGAGGTCCAGGCGGTCCGGTGTAATATTCAGTATGTGTGAGCAGTTGCAAAAATTATACTGGCAAGAGCACATACCGGTGTACAAAATTCTTCAAAAGATTTACATGAATGGGGTTTGTTCCTACGTGGAGCAGAAATGTACTACATTTCCTGTTCACTCTCTCGTGACGCCAATAAACTAGGGACATATTCCAATTCTCCAGCCGTACAACAATGACCCTGCTATGTTTTGATCAATTAGTTTTGATCCCCCTCGAAATGGCGGAAAGGAGGAAGATCACGTGTACGCTGTTTATTGCCGGTTGCGGTCGACGCCGACTCACACTGCAACTGCAGCTTACAGCATAGGAAATAATGAGCAGCGGAACAGCACGCTTGAAGAGGAGGTTGGATGAGCAGGGCGTAAATTATACGAACAAGAGGGCCGTGGAGAATTTCTGTCTGGTGCGTTTGTCTGCTCAAGTGTATTCGATACGTGCGTCAGAGGGTCAAACCCACCTCTCTTCTCGTCTAGATCGGCACACCCTTACCTCCCCTGGAAAAAAAGGACGTCAATGAATTCGTTCCTATATGGAAACAAGATGTATGCACGAGACATTGTCTCGAGCCTGTTCCCTCTCTGAACGTGGACGTGGTACTGTTGTTATAGGTTCGAGACGAGAAGGGCCGTAGGCGACTGCACGGCGCTTTCACAGGCGGGTTCTCTGCAGGCTATTTCAACACCGTCGGCTCAAAGGAAGGTGCGCTCTCTTTTCTATCCATCCATTGTCCTATATGTTGATGTTATTCTACAGGATGGACACCATCAACATTCGTCTCATCACGGTCGGACCGTGCCAAACAGAAAGCTTCGCGCCCAGAAGACTACATGGACGAGGAGGACCTTTCAGAGCTCAGAGAAAGTCAGATCATGTCGGGGGTGAAGGAACAGCAACAGCGCGACACGTTGGGGGGGATTACACAACCTGAATCTGCGTCCGGGGATCCTGAGCAAGAGTGAGTCCTAACTTTCGTTCTTCCATTCCCCGACTGACCTCGCTCGAATCCAATCCCACAGCTCGATCGCCGCGAGCATACAGCGCGCGTTAATGCCTCCGCTCGAAGACTCTCCCGGAGTGCGTCTGCTCAAAAGGATGGGCTGGCGTCCGGGCCAAGGTGTCGGCCCGCGCGTCTCTTGGCGCACGCGCAAGATCCAGGACCTCCTCGCCGCTGGAAAGTCGATCAACGGCGTCGACATTGACGCGCTCGACGATGGCGATGAGGAAGCCAAGCGTCACTTGTACCCACCGCGCGACACGATCGTACCGCGGTTTGCGATGAAGTCAGATCAGTACGGACTCGGTCACACGGCTGCACCGGGGCTCATCGAGAGCCTTGGGCACACGAAGCGCCCAGAGCCCAAGGGTCCAAAGCTGGCCGGTGAGTAGCACCCAGTTGGGAAGTTTCGAAACGTTCAACTCGCTCATAATACCAAAAACAAAATAGATGGGTTTGGTCTCGGCGCGTTGAACGAGGCTGAAGACGATGACGTTGATGTTTATGATTCGACGTCTCACGCCAACCGGACTTACATGCCTTATGATGCTGTTCGTGACGCAGACGAGGGTGCAAATTTCAGTCGAAACAAGGCGAATCAGAAGGCCGTGCGTATTTTTTCTAGATTTATATCAACCAATGCACCCAGGCCGATTATTGGCAGCCCGTATCAACGCAGCAACGGTTCCCAAATGGGTTGGCCGTACTATCTGGCTTTGTCCTTTCTCCAGACCCTGTGCAGAAGGAACAATGGTGACTGTTACTTAACAATTCGTGGTTATTAAACTCATCGAACATGATGCAGGTTTCCAATCCCAGAAGTTCCACAAGGCTGGAAGCCCGACCCTCGGCGAGTATGGCAAAAAGACCCCAACACAGATGATGCAGCGGCATCCGCATCGACGCGAGCAAGTATGTTTGGAAAGAAAAAGCTGACCGCCGACCAGGTTATATTCTACTCATTTGGCCTAGCCCACTACTGATGTGATGCCTGACAGCGTGGTGCCATCCTCGGTGAAACGCCCTCCCATCAACACGATCTATATTCGACTACCTATCCAAAGAGGACCGCGAACGCATTGAACATGCTGCGGCCGGTCTCCACCCATCCAGCTCCGATTCTACACCAGCTCCTGCGGAGGCTCGTCCACCACCCTCGAGTATCCCCTACACTGCCCCTCACATAGCATCTGCCGCTCTGAAGGGCTTCATGCCATTCACCAATGACCCCGCCAAACAGGCGCGCTACATTGCCTATCTTCACTCGCAGTCTACGCCAGACCACCCTGAGCTCTTACCCCCCAAGCTTCCTGGCCAAACGTCCGAGGCATACCACAAAGAACTGTCCGATTACTCGAAGAGTGCGGGAATCTTCAAGCCTGTCTCTGGCGCTATGGCCGGCCGCTTCACGACCGCTGCTGTCGTTGAGTTGGGCCCAAACGCTGTCGAAGGTCTTCATCAACCCACACATGAAGTGGAGCCAACGCCGCCGCAACAGCAAGAAGAAAAGGAACGGGAGATGGAGATGGAGATGGAGGCACGGAGGCGAGAAGAAGAGGTGCAAGGCTCCAAGGCTCACGCGGCGCGAACTGGCATGTATGGTGCGCTTACGCGCGAGATCGTGCCATGGCAGCCGGCACGGTTACTGTGCAAGCGCTTTGGCGTGAAGGACCCGAACCCGGACATCACAACTGATACGCCGATGCCCGGGGTGTCGCACGGCCAGGCGCAGGGTACGGGAGACAATGCATGGAAAGCAGAGGAGGCACTTGC
>WTXI01000142.1:0-95673 GCA_022376515.1 Lactifluus volemus
TATTGTCCACCCTAGTTTGGTAGAACAATTAGCATAAACTGTATAAGTAGGCCTCCGCTGGTAGCTTGTACCCCAGCTTCGGCTTTAACTCCAATCGACTTGTTTCCCTCTCCAGAAAGACCAGACTTCTCCTCCTCCTTCTACCCTCTTTTCTCCTCCCCTCTTACACGCCCTAATAAGGCTACGGAAGCTTGGTGGTTGTGCTACAACACCACAGGGCTCTGCGCGTCGTTACCTTGGGGTAACCCTGAGCCTAGGTCTTAGGAGAGACCAGAACTACTTGAACCCTAGTTGGGACCCGGCCCTAGTCGAGCCGTAACACGTTTAACCCACGACTCAACTGGAAAGACCGAACCTTAGACGACGAAAACCCGAAGATTTGCCTCGAATCTCAATATTACCACGCGGCAGTAGCTCTCAAAGAAAAAGCTCGAGTCTTACTTGCACGAGCTTTAGAGCCTGCCGGAAAATCCCAAGAGTGGGCTATTGCGGACACTGAACGACGCACAGCTTCCAGTGCTGCTGTTCAAGGAATACCCCTTGAATATCAGCGTCACGCCTTCATTTTCGATGAGGAAGCAGCAAAACGCTTCCCACCTAGCCGAGGAAAATTCGACATGGAGATAAAGCTGAAACCCGACGCACCTGACATCATTAACTGCAAAGTTTATCCGCTAACTGAAGAAGGAAAGGAAATTACTAAGAAATTCCTCAAAGAACATCAGGAGAAAGGCTATATCGAACAAACAGACTCCCCTTGCATCAGGAAAACCCATTTTGCCTTAAACTGTATTAGATGCTCCTTAAAGCTTACTTAAGATGTTGGTAATTAGATCCTCAACTTACCAACATTGAGGATCTAATTACCAACATCTTAAGTAAGCTTTAAGGAGCATCTAATACAGTTTAAGGCAAAATGGGTTTTCCTGATGTGGTCGTCACCCTGGTTCCTTATCCCTAAAGCAGATGGAAGTTCTAGACCAGTTCAAGATTATCGACGCGTTAATGAACATACTATCCCTGACGTCTACCCTCTCCCCCGCATCGAAAATCTTCTAGAACAACTTCACGGCATGCGATACTTTACCACCCTTGACATTCGATGGGGATATCACAACATCCGCATCAAAGATGAAGACCAATGGAAAGCCGCTTTTAAAACTCCCTATGGCCTTTTTAAGCCTAAAGTGATGTTCTTTGGACTGCGAAACTCACCAGCGGTCTTCCAAAGATTCATGGATGCCGCCTTTGCCGACCTTGTCAACAAATACCCAGGACGCATTTTAATCTATATGGATGACGTCCTTATTTGTTCCGACAATCTAGAAGAGCTTCGAGAGATCACCCACGCAGTTCTCACACGCGCTCGTGAGCTCTCTTTATTCTTCAAAGCGTCAAAATGCCACTTTGAGAAAGAACAAGTCAAATACCTCGTTATTGAAGTCCGTGATGGGAAGATAACAATCGACCCAACAAAAAGAAACGGTCTAGCCAATTGGCCCACCGTCCTTACAAAAGTAGAGGACGTCAGAAGCACCCTTGGCGTCCTCGGCTTTCAATGACCCTTCATCCGTGGCTTTGCCGACATTGCGCGCCCCATTACTGCACTTCTAAAGAAGGGGGTGAAGTTCGACTGGACTGATGAGTGCAGTAATGCCCTAAAAATTTTACTTCAACGCGTACAAGAAGACCCAGTCCTATACCGACCCGACTACTCAAAACCCTTTGAACTTGAAGTAGATGCCTCCCAATATGCCACTGGAGCAGTCCTACTTCAAAGGGACAAAGATAACAAACCGAGAGCAGTCGGTTACGACTCACATACCTTCAACGCGGCAGAAAGAAATTATCCAGTCTACGACCGTGAACTCTTAGCAGTCGTCAGAGGACTCCTTCGCTGGGAACACGTGTTATTATCCTCACCCTTCCCAATCAAAGTATACACCGACCACAACAATCTTCGATTTTATCGATCACCACGAAACATCGCACGAAGAGTAGCGCGCTATCTGAGCAAATTAGCAGAGTTTAACTTTGAACTCATCCACAAACCTGGCGCTACAAATCGTGCCGACGCTTTATCACGACACCCCGCCATTCCAAAAGGCGACGATGACAACGAAGACGTCGTGGTGTTACCTGACAAGCTCTTTGTCCAAGCAATGGAACTTCACTCCATCGAAGAGCGTGTTTGGTTAGCACAAAAAGAAAATGACAACCTCATGAAACGATGGGCAGAGGAACATCAGTTAGAACAAGATCATGAGGAACGATGGTGGAAAGCAGATGCTCCAGTAGTCCCTGAAGACGACCAACTGAAGAAAGATATACTCCAGCGTTATCACGACCATCAGCTTGCTGGCCATCCAGGCATCGCCAACACCATGATAGAAGTCTTCCATAACTTCTGGTGGCCTGGACTCAAGCAGTATGTCACACAATACGTCAAGGGATGCGCCACATGCCAGTCAACAAAACCCCTTACCCACCGTCCAAAACCCCCCATCGCTCCCATCGAACCACGAGAACAGGAAGTATCCAATGTTCCCTTCCAAGTCGTGGCGATGGATCTTATCACGGATCTTCCCGAGTCACACGGATATGATTCCATCCTCACGATTGTTGATCATGATTGCACTAAAGCTGCCGTCTTCTTACCGTGCACAAAAAAGATCACCACGGAAGAAGTTATCAACCTATACATCTCCAACGTTTTTCCGAACTACGGCATTCCCCGAAGAATCATCTCTGATAGAGATCCCCGCTTCACATCACACCTAGCCACGGGGCTCTGCCAGAAACTCAAGATATCGCAAAATATCAGTACTGCCTATCACCCTCAAACGGACGGTCAATCGGAAAGAAGCAATCAACGAGTAGAGCAGTATCTCCGCATCTACGGCAATGACTACATGAATGATTGGTCCACACTCCTACCCATGGCCCAGTTCGTCCATAACTCATGGCCAAACGCCACAACCGGATTTACTCCGTACGAACTTCTCATCGGATATACCCCTCTCATCGCAACCTCTCGGATCACAAGCCATCTACCCTATGTCAACAAAAGATCCGAAGAACTCAAAAACATCCAAGAAAAAGCCCGATCAGCGATGAAACACGCACAGACCCTCCTTCACAAACGTACAGAACACAAGAAGGCCAACGACACTACCGAAAATACGCCGTAGGAGAAAAAGTCTGGCTTGAAGGTACCAATCTCAAAATGACGCACCTTAGCAGCAAGCTAGCCCCAAAACGCTACGGACCTTTTACAATCACCAAAGTCATATCACCGGTAGTTGTACGCCTCAAACTCCCAGATCGATGGCAGATTCATGATGTGTTTCACACATCACTGATCGCTCCCTATATGGAAACACCTGAACATGGTCCGAACTTTGAACAGCCTCCACCGGAACTTGTAGACGGAGAAGAGGAGTACGAAGTAGAAGCTGTTCTAGGGTCCAGACGTATCGGACCAAAGAACAAGACCAAACTCCAATATCTCCTAAAGTGGAAAGGCTATTCCGCCGCACACAACACATGGGAACCAGCTGAGAATGTTGACGCTCCAGAACTACTCACAGCCTTTTACAAAGCTCAACCAAAAGCTATAAGAACCCTCTTGCTTCAGCAAGAAACGACATCACCAACTTTCATCCCCACTACTATCGCTACCACCACCACACCACCACTACCTACTTCCCTCATAGTTCGACGTATGCAACATGTCCCAGCCCAATATGACCTACCCGCACCACGTCCCATCCGCCCAGTCCACCCATCGTCATTCCTCTACCAATCATCGTTCGGCCTCTCCACCGTTTATCCCAGTGAGCTATACACGGCGTCCAAGAAACCGCTCCCCGACCCCCGATCTCCCGCCTTATACCCGCGAATCACGCCGCTCGATGACACCCTCAGGGAGTCACTCTTTCAGGCCTGCGAATTCGCAGCGTGGGCCATACAACAACCCAAACCGACAAGTTCGATTTGGGACTACCTCGCACCTCCCTCCGAGCGCCCGTGGACCCCACTCGCCGTCCTCCCACCGCCAACATGGAACAAGGACCTCCCCAATTCTGATAGACTCTCGCGGAGCGACGCCGCCCCCTCCCCGCCAAACAACCAATTACCATCCTTATCAAACTCACCGGCCTCTAACATCCGCAACTCGCCCGCCTCATCTGTCTCCCCTATCCAGGATGACGAACTCGGATGGGCACTTAATAATGACGGTGACGCTGACAACGACCAGTGGCCAGGGGGTACAGTTCATGACGGCGAGGGTGCCCTTCACTGCAAGACTTGCATGGAACGGGTCGTCAATAGTAGCAGTGGAACCGCCGCTGATTCCGCCGCAGCCCGGATCACGCACACGCCCTATTGTGGTAGATGCAAGCGACGAAACCCCGGACACGTCTACGTCGACTGCCCCCTCCATCAATGGTGCGAATGGTGCGCCGACTATGGCCATTCGGGCCCTTCATGTCACGAACCCCACCAGCAATGCAAGTTCGGAGACTCTTGTAGAGTCCCCCTAGAACACCCTCACTGGCATTGGTCATGCCCCTACACTGACGACAAGAAGGCTTACCTTTGGTATGGCCACGGTGTTGACCGCTCCATGTCTGGCTGGATCAACGCGGAGATGAGTGACTGGGACTATGCTGCTGACCGTGAGTAAACGCAGGTGGGACTGCGCCTTAGACGGGGATGGTGTTATGGACTAACACGTGCCTGCTGACTCATACTATACATTTTCGGACTGATGACTCACTTCTGCTGACTCCCTTGCTTATGCGAATGGACTGCCGATCGCCTTGTTTCAGATCGCTTACTTATTTCTCTCGCGATACAGCCTTACATAGCACCGTACAGCCTCAAGCAACAGCCACATGCACAGGATGACTCGCTGATTCCTGAAACATGTTTCAAACCCTGAAAGCTGTACGAAGGTCACAGCCCCTACGGCTGTGTACATAGCCTCGTTCTTCTCTATATAAACCCTGTACTTTCTGCCCTAGAGACCTTAAGTCTCAGTTTTGTTTCGCAATCCAAGTCTTCTATCTATTAGAACCTTGCTTGCCTAGAAGCATCAGACCTGAGAGAACCCTCTTGACATCACGACCTTCGACTTCTTGACACTTTGGTCTTATCCCTAAGCCCAAAGCCCTTGACCTCTGAAACGCCTTTGACTTAGTCGTTTACTAAGTCTCATCTTTATCGAACCCTTGATCTTGACTTGCACATCTTGCAAGTCTCGTTCTTGACTTCACGAACAGTCGTACACTTCGTACAAAGGTCCCACTTGGAACCTTAACATTGTATTTTTACCTGGCTCTCCATGCCAGTATCGTCTCTCATGATCCACGTGCGGGGTATTGCCTGTGGGAGATCAGAGGCAAATCGTTGGATTGGCAAATCTTTTCCATAGCACAGATATGCAGCCAGATTCTGTCCTTCCGCTCTAGCGTGGAGTCACTCGACATTCGGTTGGCCCCTCAATCAGGCTACTCGTGAGAAGACGAGATAGATCCCACTCTATGGCTCCAACTTTTTCAATCATTTACCTCTGTCCACACTCTTCAAATATCCGTGCCGCTCATCGCAACTGCGTTACCCCCTCTCACCGGACAACCAACTCCCGGTGTACTCCCCTCGCTACACACCCTTTCCGTTCTGGGAGATACGGATATGTCAGATGAAACCGCGCAGCAAGTCATACTGTCATTCGTCGCAGCCCGCCAACACTCTGGTCACCCTGTAGCTGTCACTCGCTCGCCGGGCTAAGTTTCTTGGTGTGATATAGTCCACGGACCCATTGTTCTTGACCACGTTTACTTCTTTCTACCCGTTCTCTTTCCTCCCTCAATCTATCTTTCTCCCATTGTCTTCACTTTCCTGATGGCGACCATGGACCGCCCGTATGCCACCAGCCCGTGCCCTCCGGATCGTCCGAGGCTTGTACTCCACAACCTTGGCCAATGCCACCTTTGATGCCTCGGCATGTTACACTAGCCCGTCACATTTACTTCCCCTTCAAATTGCCAATAACCCGTATTGTCTCAGTTTCGTTGATGCTGGTTAAGCATGCCTTGCGTTTCCGAGTCCTTTTGTACTATAGTTGATTCCCCTGTGCTATTTTTCCTCTTGTCTCTCAGACTGCTTACCACACCTTGCGCTACGTCCTACCTTAGTTCGCGACCCTTCTCCTCTCTTTATCATATCTTGCGATAGCCCCGTCTTATACTGAATTATGCTAGTACTACTACTAGTACTACGAATTTTAAATGTATCTATGGATTGAGACTTGTGGAACAAAGGAGCTTCTACCTTGTGACGGTGGGGAAGAGCTATAGCAGAAGCCAAGTAGAAGATGTGTGCTGGATGTGCTCGTGTCCAAGTCAGCCACACGCCGCACACCACTAAGGACCTCAGAAAAGGAGGATGTAGACGTACAGAACCAACGGACATCTCGACCTGGTCAAAGATAGAACAATCCCGATTTCAAGGCCCGCAAAAGAGCGCGACACTGTGCGGGTCCGAGTCGACGGTCTGCTACGAAATCACTCCGAATTATTGAAGAAGATAGTATTTACACTGGCATCGCCGATGATCATGAGGAGCACTCTGACATCTTCATTTCGGAGGGCCAGTGGGTAAGGATTCTACTAGCGGTAGTGCGAGGTCAATGAATGTAAGTTCTGCAACGAGAAAAAAAAAAGGATAAGGTGACTGTACTGGAGAAATGAAATTGCCACGCACTGCCAGTGTCCTCAACCTTCCTGCCAACTCCCTTCGAGGATTCAACTGCCATGATGCCGTGTCATCAGGGTCCAAGTCTGACCTGCGGTTTCGACGAAAGTCAGACTAATAAGTCATCACATTTTGGCCTAAAGAGTTTTTCCCGCAACGCTAAGCTGCTTCACCTGATGAGTCAAGGAGCTCAACGTCTCCTCGAGTGGCAATGAAAAAGTTTGAAATAGATCCAAGTCACATGCCTGTTCGCGATCGCACCGGCCCGCTCTGTGCTCCTCGCTCTCACTTGGTAGGCCTCGCCCTCGCAGCCCGAATCGATGCTCATGAGTTCAAGATACACTTATTCAATAAACTTGTCTTTGACATCCCCCAAGCCATCTGGTTCTTTGGTTACATAGAGTCAGTTCATTCAGTTGCAGCCGATCCACTCCAACATTGAATCTCAACGTGCGTCACCATGATGACCACCATACCTCGATCTCCTTTCCCCTGCATTATCCTACGATTTAGCGCTCATTGCGCATAAAATGCAACAGGTTGGATTGACAAGTCGGCATAGATATGCGCCCTTTCTCTCCAACGTGAAATCGCTCATCCAGTGCAACCGGCCAGTTCCAGACACTGACATTGATCCCATGGTATGTCTCTACTCGTTTCCCTCTCTCCGGAGTCTTGAAATACCTACCACGCTAGAGCCGTTCATCGAGCCCACATCACATGGGCTCATGGGAGAATCGGCCACCGGAGTGTGCCTCTCACTACACACATTCTTCATCATTGGAAATATGTCAGACGAAGTATACAATAGTTCATCGCAGCCCACCAGCACTACGGCCGCCCTATAGCCGTCTCTCGCCACAAATCTTAGTGACGACATCATAAGGTCAGCGCAGGCACTATCTTTCAAGTTGGAACCATCTACATTTGCTTGTTTCAACTCGTTCCCTTTCCCTCTTTCTGCGCTCGTCCAGTTATCTTTCATGCACTGACGGCGGACCTGGGCCGCAGGTATGTCACCAACAGATGACCTACACCCCACCGTGTACTCCGCAATGCCACCTCCGAGTCTGTCACGACCACGTTTTAGGTTACGGGCTCAGTTATTGATGCATATTGATGTTCTACCATGACTTAGGTCACCTTATGTTCCTCTTTTCCGTAGAATCCTGTGACGTTTCTCTCCATCTCCTTTGCTGTTATTATATCGAACGTGTTAACGTTTTCTAGCTCCCTTCTGTTTGCAGGTACCCGTTTGTCTCATTAGAGTTACCCCTGCTTCTCGTAAAATCCCTTCTACCTGATTGAGCAAATGTTGTGACGGCGACCAAGCGGAAGATTGATGCGGGGTATGCCTGCATGAGCCAGACCATCGAGAGCCAGAAAAATAATGTAGATTGGAGGAAGTACCAACAGACATACTACTCTCATTCACCGTATGTGATGCGCATAAAACGCCCAATTTGAGTTAGAAATACTACCGCATCTGTCCCGATAACTACTAGTAGCATGCGCTGGCTTCGATGACCCCCATCTGGTTGTGCTGGTCGTCCTAATACGTGCCCCAAAAAACTCGCTTCGTTCGCACACCCGACTTGTCTCACGCATGACATGGATCAGTATTTGCCATAAATGGCATCCCAGCGCGAGCGAGCATCTCGCACTCACTCAAACTTGGAGTTCCTCGCGCGACTCGGAGTTCTCGAAGAGAAGATTGACTACCAAAACAGCGGTTGAGTGTTCTAATAGACGTGCGAGAACGATGAATGAAAGTTCTGTTGCGGAAAAAAAGATGAGGTAGCCAAGGAGGTAGCTAGAAAGAAAAGATGAAATTGCTACGCACTGTCAGTCCTCGTCGACCTGCTATCCTCCTTTGTGCATATCAATTTTTTCATTGGGCCATGGGTCGAGTCACCAGAGGGGGTGTGTTCTTCGAGGGTCGGTGTCGTCCTGCACTCTACATCCGTGTTGGGGACGCTTTCTCAAGCCGTGTCCGGCATCACCTCGCGGCAGGGGCCGAGTCGGAGATTGAGGTCGACTTTACTCGGTCATGTCAGCATTCAAGCACTCTAGTCAACCCCTTTCATGCGCTATGGATGGATATCTAACCAGCCAACCCAAGTCCAGTATTGAACTGGAAAATCAACAGAAGAAATTATTCATTCAACAAGGACCAGGTACGACTCATCAGGAGCAATCATCGTAACGACTGTTGAGCTGTTATGGTGCAGACCAGGTGTCCCAAGGAGTAACAAACTCGCTCCCTGACGATGTCCTGTTCGAAATATTCTATCAATTCTCCAAGGACTACACCAAAGAGTTTGTAGCTGAATGGCACAAGCTGGTGCACGTATGCCAAAGATGGCGATCCATCATTTTAGCATCCCCAGCTCGTCTCAATTTGCGACTTCACTGCAACCCATGGAGACATCGAATCTCGCTGAGGAAATTCCTGGATATTTGGCCACCATATCCTCTCGTAGTTGCGGGTGAGATAACACCATACGATACCGAGGACACACTCGACGACGGCTTCGTTGCCGCATTGGAGCATCGGGATCGCGTACAGTCGATTGATATGAAATATACCGTGAAGTCCTTGTACGAAAAGATTACCACATTAATGCAGGGGCCATTTCCAGCATTGAAGTCTCTCAAACTTTCTACGTTATTGACCCTTCCCGATACATTCCTGATTGGATCCGCTCCGTGTCTACAACGTCTCAGTCTATCGTGGCTCTCATTCCCATCATTGCCGCGACTGCTCTCGTCTTCCACTGAGCTTACAACTCTTCATCTTTGGCATATACCTACTTCTTGGCACATTCCACCCGAGATTATGGCCATATCCCTGTCTTCGCTGCCAAAGCTCGAATCCCTTGTCATACAATTCAAATTCCCGACATTTCTCTCTGAACAACCAGTACCGCCACCGACCCGCTTTGTTCTCCCCTCTCTCACAAATATGTATTTCAGTGGTAGCAGCGAGTACTTGGACGTCCTCACGGCCCAAGTTGATGCCCCTCTACTCGATAAGTTTGATATACACTTCGACAATTGGTTCATCTTTGAACCTGACATCCCCAATATTATCCGGTTCTTTGGTCACCTAGAGTCGTTCTGGGTACCCGATCTTCACTTGATGTTCTGTCGGTCTCACGAGGTATCTATCCTCTTTCCCTCGGATTCGAAGTCTTATCATTACTCGCAAGGTCGCTCGTGGCATTTCGACTGCTCACGGCTAGATTGGCCAGAGATTTTCACTTTCATGGCACGGATTTGCAACGATATGTTGTCAATGTCCTTCCGTTCTAGCTTAGAGTCCCTCTCGATTAGATTCGACTCTTCGCTCTGGTTGTCAGACATCGAGCTAATCAACCGATCCGAGGTTGATCCCACGCCATGGCTCCAACTTTTTCACTCATTCTCCTCTGTCCAGAGGCTTAGCATATCTGCCACGCTTGAGCTATCCATCGCAGCTACGTTAAAAGGGCTCACGGGAGACTCAGCCGCTCACGTTTTCCCCTCGCTACATAGCCTTACCATTGATCGGGACTCGTGTGTGCCACACGAAACTATAGTACCACAAGGCATCCAACCATTCATCGCAGCGCGTCAGCAACTTGGTTTCCCTGTAGCTCTTCTTCGATCGTAAACTCGGTGGAGGACATCGTAATGTCAGTTCAGCCACTGTCCTCTGAGCCCTTCGCAGTTGCTTCCTCTTACTATCTGTTATCTTCCGCGCCTCGGTCCGGACACTAGCTCGCGACCGTATCGTTTCTTTCTCTCTTTCCTGGAGTCGGTATTGGAGCTCCGAATGGGCGCACAAGAGAAGCAAGAGGCAAAATACATCGCCCTTATTATAATGTGTTCGAAATATTTAACTAGTACATCAGACTAATGTAACACACTAATTACGATGTGGAACAACTAAAATACGTGGTCTCAACGACAGACCGAGAGTCCTGGACTCCGTTGGAGCCCGGGACGGCTGCTGGATCTGCGGGTGACGTCGTCGCCTGCGTGAAAAACTAAATAAGCTATACAAAAGGTACCAGATGCGAAGTATCATGGTTGACGGCTGTGGGGGATCTCCCCTAAACGGGAACATTCGCCAGGTCGCCCTTGGGGTGCCTGTGGAGATGGCTGTCTCGTCGTCGGGCTCTCAGACCTTCTTGAAACCCTTCCACCTGATTAAGCAAATATTACCAAGGAAGGGAAGTGCGTGCGGAGTGTGCTTGCATCAGCCATGCCACGAAGAAGTTTCGGGGGAGCTGCAGCTGTTCGGATGATGCCGAACCCGACTCACGTTCAGACGACCATTCTCGGCTTGTGACGCCTGCATGGGTTAGACCAACAAAAATGTAGATGGGCAACTGACATACACTCATTCACCATACTGCGTGATGCACATAGAATGCCCAACTTGAGTTAGGACAATTTCCGCATCCATCTCGCTGACCTTGGTGACCGGCATCTCGTAGTACTGGTCGTCCTAAATACCGAACGACTCCTTTCATTTGCACACCTGGCTTGTCGCACGCGTGACATAGACCAGTATTTGCCTTATTATTATAATAAACGGCATACCAGCGCGATTGAGCTATCCATCATCTCGCACCACCCTCAAACTCGGAGTTCCTCGCGCGTCTCGGAGTTGTCAAAGAAGATATTGATTATTGAAACAGATGGTGAGGGCTCTAACGGATGTGCGAGAACGATGAATGAAAGTTCTGTTGCGAAAAAACGATGAGGTAGCTGGAGAGGAAAAATGAAAGTGCTACACACTGTCACTGGCAGCCCTCGTCAACCCGCCAACTTTCTCTTTGCATCCATATCGATTATTTCATTTGGTCATGGGTCGAGTCACTAGAGGTGTGTGGGCAGGAGTTTATATTGCATTGCGTACTGCTCTTCGAGTGTCAGTGTCATTCTGCGTGATTTGTCTGTTAATTGTAAATCGTTCAGAAAAAGTGCGTACCTCAACATGCACTGTTCTCGGTCATGACAATTATTAGCAAGGTATGGACGGTGGCGTTGACCTTTATCGTGATGCCTGAGTACTGAGTGGCAGAGGAGAATCAACAAAAACGGGGACCGGGGGTTTGGTGGCTATGTTGAGCACGTGTCCGTGACATGTATTTGGAATGCTGTGCGCAATGACCAGGACATGCCTGTCTTCAAGCTTCAAATTTGATAGATTATCCCCCGACGCACTCTCTCCTAAATTACTAACCCTGCTATTCCACTCGAGCACACACCACTTGTGACATGCTATCCTCCCAGCCAAACGATATTACTACCCACTACTCATTCCCTAGGACCTCTCTGATAGAGATTGGTGGCCGTCACGGTTCCCTAGGCTCGAAGAGAGAAAAGAGAGTTGCAAAGCGCCGGAAGGAATTGTTCATCCAACAAGGGCCAGGTAGGATTCATCTGGAACCACTGCAACGATTTCTGAGTCGAATCACGTAGAGATGGTGCTCCCACGAGTGACCATCAGATCGCTCCCCGACGATGTCCTACTAGAGATATTCTATGCCTATAAGGAGTTGACTGACCCGTACTCTTGGCAATCCAATTGGCCTGGGCTGGTGCACGTGTGCCGAAGATGGCGATTCGTCATTTTTGCATCGCCGCACCATCTCGATTTGCAACTTGTCTGCACACCGAAACGGCCTGTGAGAGAAATGCTGGATATCTGGCCTGCATTTCCTCTCCTGGTCGACAACATCTATTTGGAAAAGCTAAGTGAGGACCATTTCGACAACTTGATTGCCGCATTGGAGCGTCGTGATCGCGTACACGACATCAGTGTCGGTGATCTCCCGGATTTCGTATGGGAACAAATTACCACAGTGGCGCAGAAGTCATTTCCAGCATTGAAATGTCTTTACTTAGCGCAATATGGTGCATATGATGGGTTGGGCGATATATTCTTGAATGGATCTGCCTCAAATTTACAACATCTAACTTTATGGGGAATTTCAATCCCAAGACGACTCGGGTCTGCGACTCATCTCAGATCTCTTTATCTTTCCGATATACCTAATTCTGGATACATCCCACCCGAGACAATAGCCACATCCCTGTCTGCGTTGCCACAGCTCGAAACCCTTTTCATCGATTTCCTATCTCCGACGCCTGACCCCAAACGAAGAAACCGACCTGTACCGCCATCGACCCGGTCTGTTCTCCCCGCTCTCACTTCGTTGAGATTTACAGGTGTGAGCGAGTACTTGGAAGTGCTCACAGCCCGAATCGATGCCCCTCTACTCGAAGACTCCGAGATAGTGCTCTTCCATCAGTGTGTCTTCGATATCCCACAAATCATTCGATTCTTTAGTTACCAAGACTTCAAATTGTTCAGGCCATCCGGTCTGACCTTGCATTTTGATCTGGATTTTCGCGCATCTATCAACTTTCACGATCCAATGCGTTATCCTGGGAGGAATCCCATGTGGCATATCCGATGCAAAAGGTTGGATTGGCAAGTCTTTTCCATAGCACAGATAATCGGCCAGATCACGTCCTTCCGCTCTAGCGTGGAGTCGCTCAAGATTGAGTACAATTGCTGGTACTCAGACTCCTCGCGAGAAGACGAGATAGATCCCATGGTATGGCTGCAACTATTTCACTCATTTATCTCTGTCCAGAGTCTTGAAATATCTGAGCCGCTCATCGCAACTGTGTTACACCCGCTCACCGGGCAACCAGCCGCCGATGTACTTCCCTCGCTACACAACCTTTCCGTTCCGGGGGATACGTATATGTCAGACGAAACCGCGCAGCAAGTCATACAATCATTCATCGCATCCCGCCAACAATCTGGTCGCCCTGTAACTGTCTCTCGCCGCAAATCTACTTGAGGACATCATATGGTCCACGAACCTGTTGCTCTTGACCACATTTACGTCTTTTCTCCCTTTCTTTCTCCTCCCACCCTCTATCTTTGTCCCATTTCTTCACTGTCCAGATGGTCACCATGGGCCGCCCGTATGACATCAGCCCATGCCCTCCGGATTGTCCGAGGTTCATACTCCACAACCTTGGCCACGACCGCCTTTGATGGCTCGCCATGTTACACTTGCCCGTATCATGCTTACTCCTCCCTCGAATCGCTAATACCCTGTATTGTTTCGATTTCGTTGACGTGCTAACATGCCTTGCATCTCCGAGTCCTTATGTACCTATATCGTTGATTTCTCTGTGTTACTTCTCCCTTTATTTCCTCTTACCACACGTCGCGCTGCATTCTACCTTAGTTCCCAACCCTTCCCCTTTCCTTACCACAACTCGCGTTGGCCCAATTTCCTTCGTTTACATTTGTAATGAATTGCGCTAGTTTAGCTACGAATTTTGAATATATTGTAAGATTGAGAGTTGTGGAACGAAGGAGCTTCTTTCTGATTGGACAAACGTCGTGGTGGTGGGGAGGCGCTGTGGCAGAAGCCAAGTAGAAGATGTGTGCGAGATCTGCTCGCGTTCAAGTCAGCCATGTCACCAAGGACCCCAGAAAAAGATGATGGAGAAGGAAAGACGTACAGTACCAACGACATACATGCAAATTGAACTCGGGTCAAGAATACCCATACCGCTGACCAGCGTACCATCTCGACCTGCGAAAATAACTTAGAATCAAGTCTTCGGAAAATCCCGATTGCGAGGCCCGTAAAGAGCGCGACGCTGCCGCGCGCCTGCGTGAAAAACTAAGTAGGCTATGCCAAAGGGAGTCAGATGCGAAACGTGAGGTGGTTCGTTGTTGACGACTGTGGGTAATCTCCCCTAAACGGGGAGTGTTTGTTATCCACGCTGGGTCACCATCGGGGGTGCTGTGACGATGGCTGACCCGTCCTTCGGCCTCCTGATCCCGGTACACGCGATCCGATCCGTTCTCGGCTTCCGGCATCTCTTCCCATACCGCTAGGACTCCCCAGCATTTCTCTTCCTTGGGGCCTTCCCTTTGTGCTACTACACTTTGTGATGCCCTCTTTCGCTCACATACCTCCATTTCTGTTCCCCTTGACTATCCACTGTGTTAATGACAGTCTTATTGCTTTTTGTAGCGCTGAACTTGTAACTACTATTTACACAACCACCAGTAGCTACGAATCTGAACTGTATTCAATGATTGATTTGCGTAGTGAAGGGGCCAGGCTGAGGTCGTTTCCGTAGTGCCATGCCGCTCGCCCCCTTCGGTTGAGCAGATACAGAGGAGAACCCGCGGAGTGCGCTTGCATCAGCAACACCAACAATAATTTGGAGAAAGAAGTACCGTACATGCAATGTGTGTGAAGTGCATGGGGGGTCACACATACACCCGACCCGCATCAACCACCTGCATATCTCGACTTGGTTCATGACGCCCCGCATGTTGGCCGTGCCAATGTGGGGCACGAATGACTCCCTTCTGACACCGACAAATCTTGTCGCACGCGTAATATAGAAGCAATGCTAGGGTGCGCGAGCTCTTCAGGTGTCGTTACACCTTTTTTTGACTTAACAGGTGAGGAAGACATAGCTATTTCACATTCAACTGGGACGCGTGGATTTCTCAAACTTGAAGATGAGATTGGCATGGCCCAATCGTGGGAAGTGCACTGATATCCTCATGTAAGAGTTTGAACTTGAAGCCAACCGGTGACGGAATCGAGAGAACGTGCAAGGAGTCAAAGACAATGAATGTCGGTTCTGGAACAGAAAAAAAAAAGGATGAGGTAGCTGTAATGGGAAGATGAATTTGCTACACACTGTCATCCTCGTCAATCATCTAATTCACGTGTCCATATCAATTGTTTTATTGAGCGGTAGGTCCAGTCACCAGAGGATGTGGGAACGAGCTCATGCATTCCTCCTCAAGTGTCCGCTTTTCACTGGAAGGAGGTCACGTCATCCCGCGCTCTACATCTGAGCCAGCCCTGTGCGTGCCATCGACTCGATAAAACCGTTATCATGTTAAGTGTTGTAAGTGAAAAGCTCGAACAGAATCATTACAGACAGGCCAGGAAAGTTGAACATCAGGACCGTGGCTCGCTCACATCCCATCCGGCAAGGGCCGAGTCGGAGATGCAAGCAGGGAAATTGGGCCGGCTCTGCCCAGCCACTTGCTTCGTATAGGACAGCGATGAAGCAGACATTCTGCTATTACGACCCAGATGATACGTGGTGCTGTCGATGTGCCCTATGTCCTTTTCATTCCTTCTATACTACCATCGTTGAACCGCGGCCTTTTCTAGGATTCTGCAGGCGGCCACACGGAATCTTAAATCATGTGCCCCACGGCAGCATGGGACCAGTCCTAGCAGCCTCGCTCTTCTGGAAGTTCGTTGCATGCGTTGCGCAGTTCCCTCTCCCGTCCAAGAAGGCCACCTACGGTGGTGAAGGCTCCAACCTCTTTTACACGGTGCGTGTCATCCCCTCGGCCCAGCATTTTTACTCCCGTGCCCCAACACTGACTCGTGTTATGCTCCTTTACTTTCCTAGTTGCGTCTGGACGACCTCGTCGATAGGCGCGTCTTTGGTCGCATACTGAGCCGCGAGGACGCCAAGGCCAGCCGTATTCGAGATATCATGTCGCCGTCAGCACGCCACACCGTGGAAATACACCATGACCGTGCTTGGCGGATGCCTCGCTCGTTCTGGAAAGCTGGAAGATGGCACTACAGATACTTCCCCCATATCGGTTTACCCACCCCCGTGCGTTCGCGATAAGCGCTACTCATTCATTCAACGCTGATGATGACGCGTCTTTTTTTCATTTCTTAGGGCATCGACGGCCTTCTGTTCGAGTCAGAACGTCCGCGGCGAACGCGCTGCGGCCTTGGGATGGGTACCATGACCGGTGGTATTGGAAGACCGGGTGGACGAGCGTTTGACGACCACGTTTGCAAGGATGCAGTGGTATGATAAGTCAATACATCCTCAGCGAAACTAGTTTCAGATCAAGGCCTCCCAAGGACGTTTTCTGAATTCCCACTTTGAAATTTTGTATTAGGAAAAGGTCGCTGTGTTGTTCAAATTGAATATATCTCATGTCATACCGATACACGTGTGGCTGGGGACCATCACGCGTCGGAAGGAGCCGCACAATGAAGTTATTTGCCAACTATCGGCCTACAGAGTGCTAATCCCTGTCTCTGAAACTGTACACAATGGTTCGAATCAGGCAGATCATAAAGCGGTGTTGCTAATATGCGTTGGGCGGAAGATCTGTAAGGGCCCGGGCTGCGCTTGAGTTAGTCACAGCAGGAATAAAGAATGTAGAAGAGGTACCGACGGCGTGCGTGATGCGCATAGAATGCCAACTTGGGTTAGAAATACTCCGGCATTGGTCACGCCCGCTGACGGGATTACACCCACATCGATGGCTCGGTCAACGATAGCAACCGTGTGGGCAATCTCGCCGAGGCTCGCAAGGAGCGTGAGCCTGTGGCTGGACGTGTGTTGCCCCAAATTGCGGTACAAATGACTCCTTCCACACGTGTATGCAAAAAACTGAAACAACGCTACTAGCGCAGCACGCGGTTTCGGCCGCGCTAAGCGGGCTCTGCAGGCACTGACATGCATCAGTTTTTTACCATTTAGCAGGTGAGGAAGCGTAGTCTGAACCGACTATTATCATGTCCACTCGACCTCGAACTCGGTGTCCTGCGGGTGTTATTAAAAAGAGAATCCACATCTACAAACATTTGGAGCGCTCTGATATCCTCATGCGTGAGCTCAAGGGCAGCGGGTAAGGGCTCCAGTGGACGTGCGAAGCTAATGGATGTAATTCTGTAACGGAAACAAAGTATTAGATGGCTCTAAAAGACAGATGGGACTATTACACACTGTCTTAGTCCTCCAATAGACCCTACTAGAATTCACGTTGCATATCAATTGAACTATAAGTTGAGTCACCAGAGAGGGATAGGGCAGGGCTCACATTACACCATGGAACCCTCTCTGTGTGGACGGGCAGATACTGTGCTCTAGGGTCAACAGTTAATGAGAAATAAGTGTCGGAATGGGTTGCAGGCACACGGTCCAGGATGATGTGGGCGTTGACCTTTATCGTGATGCCTGAGTGGCGGAGAAAATCAAGAAAAACGGCCCGGGCCGGGTAGCTATGTCGAGCACTGTCCGTGACATGTATTTGGAATGCTGTGCGCAGTGACCAGGACAGATATACTCTGGGTCTTCAAGCTTCAAGCTTCAAATCTGATAGATCATCCCCCGACGCATCTCTCCTAAATTACTCACGTGCTATTCCACTCAAGCACGTACTACTTGCGACATGCTATCCTCCCAGCCAAACAATATCACTACCCACTACCATTCCCTAGGACCTCTCTGATAGGTTGGTGGCCGTCACGGTTCCCTAGGCTCAAAGAGAGAAAAGAGAGTTGCAAAGCGCCGCAAGGAATTGTTTATCCAACAAGACCAGGTAGGATTCATCTGGAGCCACCGCACCGATTGCTGAGTTGAATCACGCAGGGATGCTGCTCCCACGAGTGACCATCGGATCCTCCCCGACGAAGTCCTACTAGAGATATTCTATGCCTAAAAGGGAGTCGGATGTTCGTACCTTGGATTGGCTTTGGCATAGGCTGGTGCACGTGTGCCGAAGATGGCGATTGTCATTTTTGCATCCCACACTATCTCGATTTGGAATTGTCTGGTACAAACGGCCTGTGAGAAAATGCTGGATATCTGGCCTCCATTTCCTCTCGTGGTTTTCTATTTCTCTGGTATGGCAATGTCAAGCGAGGACAATTTCGACGAATTGATTGCCGCACTGGAGCGAAGTGATCGCGTACGCACAATTCAGTCATGTCAGAGATCTCCCGGTTTAGTATGGGAACGAATTACCACAGTGGCGGAGGATCCATTTCCTGCATTGACAACTCTTGAATTGCGGATCTGATGCATCTGATGGGTTGGCACCGGGCGATATATTCTTGAATGGATCTGCCCCAAATTTACAACGTCTATCTTTGTTTGGAATTTCAATCCCAAGACGACTCGGGTCTGCAACTCATCTCAGATCTCTTCAGCTTTGCGATATACCTAATTCTGGGTACATCCCACCAGAGACAATGGCCATATCCCTGTCTGCGTTGCTACAGCTCGAAGAGCTTCATCTCGAGTTCAGATCTCCGACGCCTCAACCCAAACGAAGAAATCGACCTGTACCGCCACAGACCCGCTTTACTCTCCCCATTCTCACAGAGCTGGAATTCAGAGGCGTGAGCGAGTACTTGGAAGTGCTCACAGCCCGAATCGATGCCCCTCCACTCGAGCACGTCTCCATAACCTTCTTCCATCAGCCTGTCTTCGACATCCCACAAATCATTCGATTCTTTAGTCACCAAGACTTCGGGTGTTCAAGCCATCCGATGTGACTTTGTGTTTTGGTCCATATCTTGAAGAATCTATCAATTTCACGATCCAATCCATTGCGTTTGGGATATCCGATGCGAAAGGTTGGATTGGCAAGTCTTTTCCATAGCACAGATATGCAGCCAGATTCTGTCCTTCCGCTCTAGCGTGGAGTCACTCAACATTTCGTACTACGGTGACTCTCACTCAGAAGACGAGATAGATCCCAGAGTATGGCTACAACTCTTTCATTCATTTACTTCGGTCCAGAGTCTTGAAATACCCGCCATGCTAGAGCCGTTCATTGCACCTACGTTACAAGGGCTCACGGAAGAATCAGCTGCCGAAGTATTCCCCTCGCTACGCAACCTTTCCATCATGAGGGACCCGGATATGTCGCTGGAGGGCGAAACCACGCAACAAGGCATACAATCATTTGTTGCAGCCCGCCAACGCTCTGGTCTCCCTGTAGCTGTCACCCGCCGCGAATATTCTTGAATCTACACCCCCGCGGTTCAACGTTTTGACCACGTTTACTTCTTTCCATCCACCCATTCTTTTTCCTCCACAATTTACAATTATCCAACTATCTTCGGTATCCCGATGGCGACCATGGACCGCCCGTATGCCACCAGCCCGTGCCCTCCACATCGTCCGAGGCTTGTACTCCACAACCTTGGCCACGGCCACCTTTGATGCCGTTTTAGCATGCTTTGCTTCTCCGAGTCCTTTTGTACTATCGTTGACTCCCTTGTGCTATGTTTCCTCTTGTCTCAGGCGGCTTACCACACCTCGCGCTACATTCTACCTTAGTTCGCGACCCTTTACCATACCTTGGGATAGTCCCGTCATCTTCGATTATGTTTGTTCTGAGTTACTAACGCCCATAGCTACGAGTTTGAGATGTATTGAAAGATTGAGACTGGCCGGGAAGAGCTGTAGCAGAAGCCAAGTAGAAGAAGTGTGCGGACATCACCAAGGACCTCAGAAAAAGAGTACGTAGACGGACAGAACTAATGACCTTTCAAAGATAGAAACCGCATGGACAATCCCGATTTCAAGGCCCGCAAAAAAGCGCGACGCTGTGCGGATCCGAGTTGACGGTCATGGCAATCCTCAAAGTGTCAGGCCTGTCAGGGTCCGAGTCCGACCCGCGATTTCGACAAAGGTCAGGCCAAAAGGTCAGACCAATAACTCATCACATCTTGGCTCAGAGGGTTTTTCCCGCAACGTTAAGCTGCTTCACCTGATGGGTCAAGGACCTGAACGTCTCCTCGAGAGGCAATGAAAAAGTTTGAAATAGATCCGGGCCACGTGCCTGTCCGCAAAAATAGCACCGGCGGCGCCCGCTCCGCTCTCACCCGGTAGTCCTCGCAGCTCGAATCGATGCGCATGAGTTCAAGATACACTTCTTCAATAAACTTGTCTTTGACATCCCCCAAACCATTTGGTTCTTTGGTCACCTAGAGTCAGTCATTCAGTTGCAGTCGATCCATTCCAACATTAAATCTTAATGTGCGTCACGATAATGAACACCACGCCTCGATCTCCTTTCCCCTGCATTATCCTAAGATGTACGGCTCATGTTGCATCAAATACAACTGCTCATCTAGTGAAACTGGCCAGTTTTAGACACTTACATCTATCCCATGGTATGGCCCCACTCATTTCCCTCTTTCCGGAGTCTCGAAATACCCACCACCCTAGAGCCGTTCATCGAAGTTAAATTACATGGACTCACGAGAGAATCGGCCACCGAAGTGTTCTACTCACTACAGCCTTTCCATCAACCATCATTGGAGATATGTCAGACGAAGCTGCAAAACAAGGCATACAATCGTTCATCGCTCGCAGCCCGCCAGCACTACGGTCGCCCTATAGCCGTCTCTCGCCACAAATCTTAGTGACGACATCATAAGGTCAGCGCAGGCACTACCCTTCAAGTTGGAACCATCTACATTTGTTTGTTTCAACTCGTTCCCTTTCCCTCTTCCACTTTCTGCGCTCGTCCGGTTATCTTTCATGCTCTGACGGCGATCCTAGGCCGCAGGTATACCACCAACCGATGACCTACACCCCACCTTATACTCCGCAACGTCACCTCTGTCACGACCACTTTTTAGGTTACGGGCTCAGTTATTGATGTTCCGGCGTGACTTAGGTCTTCGTATGTTCCTCTTCATCGTGGATTCCTTTGTGACGTTTCTCTCCGTCTCCTCGTCTCCAATTGCCTACCATAGGTGCTGCGTCCAACTACATTTGTGAGAACCCCATGCCCTCGTTCGTTTGACTACCTTTGCTGTTGCTATATCAAATGTGTTTACGTTTTCCTAGGTCCCTTCTGTTTGTGGGTTCCTATAAGTCTGGAGTTACCCGCATAGAATGCCCAACTTGAGTTAAAAATACTCCCGCATCTGTCCTGATGACTACCAGCAGCATACGCTCGTCGATGACCCCCATCTGGCTGTGCTGGTCGTCCTAATACATATACCGAACAACTCCCTTTGTCCGCACACCCGACTTGTCTCAGGCGTGACACGGATCAGTATCTTCCATAAACGGCATGCGAGCATCTCGCACTCACTCTCAAAGTTCTTCGCGCGACTCGGAGTTCTCGAAGAGAAGATTGATTATCAAAACAGTGGTTGAGTGCTCTAACGGATGTACGAGAACAACGAATGAAAGTTCTGTCGCGGAAAGAAAAACGATGAGGTAGCTGGAGAGGAAAAATGAAAGTGCTACACACTGTCACTGGAAGTCCCCGTCAACCTGCCAGCTTTCTCTTGGCATCCATATCAATTATTTCATTTAACTGTGGGTCGAGTCACTAGAGGGGGTGTGTGGACAGGAGTTTATGTTGCATTGCGTACTGCTCTCGAGTGTCAGTGGGATTGGTAAATCGTTCAGAAAAGGTACGTACCTCAACATGCACTATTCTAGGCCACAACAATTATTAACAAGATATGGACGGTGGCGTTGACCTTTATCATGACGCCTGAGTACCGAGTGGCGGAGGAGAATTAACAAAAACGGGGACCGGGGGTTTGGTGGCCATGTTGAGCACGTGTCCGTGACATGTATTTGGAATGCTGTGCGCAATGGCCAAGACATGGCCAATGTCGTCTTCAAGCTTCAAATTTGATAGATCATCCCCTGACGCAGTCTCTCCTAAATTACTAACGCTGCTATTCCGCTCGAGCACGCACCACTTGCGACATGCTATCCTCCCAGCCAAACAATATTACTACCCACTACTCATTCTCTAGGACCTCTCTGATTGAGGTTGGTGGCCGTCACGGTTCCCTAGGCTCAAAGAGAGAAAAGAGGGTTGCAAAGCGCCTCAAGGAATTGTTTATCCAACAAGGACCAGGTAGGATTCATCTGGAGCCACCGCACCGATTGCTGAGTAGAATCGCGCAGGGATGGTGCTCCCACGAGTGACCATCGGATCCCTCCCAGATGATGTCCTACTAGAGATATTCTATGCCTACAAGAACTTGAAGTTCGGTGACTGGTACTCTTGGGATTTCTATTGGCCCGGGCTGGTGCACGTGTGCCGAAGATGGCGATTTGTCATTTTTGCATCGCCACACTATCTCAATTTGCAACTTCACTGTACGCCAACACGGCCTGTGAGAAAAATGCTGGATATCTGGCCTGCATTTCCTCTCGTTGTTGACTACTTTGATACGGAATTACCAAGCGAGGACCCTTACGATGACTTGATTGCCGCATTGGAGCATCGTGATCGCGTACACGAAATCAAAGTCGGTGAACTCCCGGATTTTGTTTGGGAACAAATTACCACAGTGGCGCAGGAGCCATTTCCGGCATTGACACATCTTAAATTATGGCAATATAATTATGGGTTGGCATCGGGCGATATATTCTTGAATGGATCCGCCCCAAATTTACAATATCTAGATTTATTGGGGATTTCAATCCCAAGACGACTCGGGTCTGCAACTCATCTCAGATCTCTTCAGCTTTGCGATATACCTAATTCTGGATACATCCCACCCGAGACAATGGCCACATCCCTGTCTGCGTTGCCACAACTCGAATCCCTTACCATCAAATTCAAATCTCCGACGCCTCACCCCAAACGAAGAAACCGATCTGTACCGCCACTTACCCGGTTTGTTCTCCCCGCTCTCACACACTTGGAATTCAAAGGTGTGAGCGAGTACTTGGAAGCGCTCACAGCCCGAATCGATACCCCTCTGCTCAAGCTCTTCAGCGTCATCTTCTTCCATCATCTTGTCTTGGACATCCCGCAAATTATTCGGTTCCTTGGTCACCAAGACGCGTTCAGGCCATCCAGTCTGACCTTGAGTTTTGGTCCCAGCGCCTCTACCATCTTTTTCACTCTGATGCAGTATCCTGAGGGGTATTGCCTGTGGGTGATCAAAGGCAAATCGTTGGATTGGCAAATCTTTTCCATAGCACAGATATGCAGCCAGATTCTGTCCTTCCTTTCTAGCGTGGAGTCGCTCAACATTAAGTACGATCGCTCGTACTCAGACTCCTCGCCAGAAGACGAGATAGATCCCACGCTATGGGTTCAACTTTTTCACCCATTTACTTCTGTCCAAAATCTTGAAATATCTGAGCTGCTCATCGCAGCTGCCCTACCCCTGCTCACTGGACAACCAACCGCCGATGTACTCCCCTCGCTGCGGACCCTTTCCGTTCTGGCCCTTCTGGATGATAGCATGCTGTCAGACGAAGCCACGCAGCAAGTCATACAATCATTCCTCACAGCACGCCAACAATCTGGTCACCCTGTAACTGTCACTCACCGCAAATCTACTCTACCACCTATCTTTCTCCCGTCATCTCCACTTTTCTGACGGCGACCATGGACCGCCCGTTTTCCACCAGCCCGTGCCCTCCACATCCTCCGAGGCTTGTACTCCACAACCTTGGCCACAGCCACCTGTGATGCCTCGGCATGTTACACTGGCCTATATCACGTTCACTTCCCCCTCAAATAGCCAGTAACCCGTATTGTCTCAGTTTCGTTGATGCCGGTTTAGCATCATGCTTTGCGTCTCGAAGTCCTTTTGTACTATCGTTGATTCCCTTGTGCTATTTTTGCCTCAGACTGCTTACCACACCTCGCGCTACATTCTACCTTAGTTCGTGACCCTTTACCTTGGGATAGTCCCGTCATCTTCGATTATGTTTGTACTGCATTACGCTAGTACTAACGCCCGTAGCTACGAGGTTTAGATGTATTGAAAGATTGAGAGTGGTCGGGAAGAGCTGTAGCAGAAGCCAAGTAGAAGAAGTGCCTCAAAAAAAGAGTATGTAGACGAACAGAACCAAAGACCTTTCTGTGATCAAAAGATAGAAACCTCACGGACAATCCCGATTTCAAGGCCCACAAAAGAGCGTGACGCTGTGCGCGTCCGAGTTGACGGTCTGCTACGAAATGACTGAAGAAGATAGTATTTATACTGGCATAGCCAATGATCATGAGGAGCACTCTGACATCCTCATTTCAAGTTGTGAGCTCGACTCGGAGGGCCAGTGGGTAAGGATTCTACTAGCGGACATGCGAGGTCAATGAATGTAAGTTCTGCAACGAGACAAAAAAGGATAAGGTGACTGTACTGGAGAAATGAAATTGCCACCCACCTCAACCTTGACTCTTCCTGCAAACTCCCTTCGAGGATTCAACCGCCATGATGCCGTGTCAGGGTCCAAGTCCGACCCGCGGTTTCGACGAAAGTCAGACTAAAGTCACCCAACATCATATTCGGGACCGAAGCGGGCGGCGCAGCCCTCGCGAAATTCATCGAAGAGACACAAGTGTGTGTCCGACCCCGGAGACATGCCGCCTTACCAGAAGACTTTGGCTGAGCGCCTTGGGCGATCGCCGGCCCAGATACTCTTCCTTCCACCCCCCACACACATCCACCCTTTACATACATTGTACCCCCCCCCCCGACACCAGGTCGCTTAGTTAGGTAGATAGCATACGCGGCCAAGCGCGTCTTTGTTCCATGTAAACATGCAGCGCTATATAAATGCTGATTCAAAAAAAAAAAAAAAAAAAGTCAGACTAATAACTCATCACCTTTTGGCCTAAAGAGTTTTTCCCGCAACGCTAAGCTGCTTCACCTGATGAGTCAAGGACCTCAACGTCTCCTCGAGTGTCAATGAAAAAATTTGAAATAGATCCAAGTCACATGCCTGTTCGCGATCGCACCGGCCCGCTCTGTGCTCCCCGCTCTCACTTGGTAGGCCTGTTAGTCCTCGCCCTCGCAGCCCGAATCGATGCTCATGAGTTCAAGATACACTTCTTTAATAAACTCGTCTTTGACATCCCCCAAACCATTTGGTTCTTTGGTCACCTAGAATCAGTCATTCACTCGCAGTCGATCCACTCCAACATTCAATCTCAATGTGCGTCAACATAATGACCTCCACGCCTCGATCTCCTTTCCCCTGCATTATCCTACAATTTAACGCTCATTGCGCATCAAATGCAACAGGTTGGGTTGACAAGTCTTTTCCGTGACATAGATATGCAGCCATATACCGCCCTTTCGCTCCAACGTGAAATCGCTCATCCAATGCAACCGGCCAGTTCCAGACACCGTCATTGATCCCATGGTATGTCTCCACTCGTTTCCCTCTCTCCGGAGTCTTGAAATACCTACCACGCTAGAGCCGTTCATCGAACCCACATTACATGGGCTCACGGGAGAATCGGCCACCAGAGTGTGCCCCTCACTACACACATTCTTCATCATTGGAAATTTGTCAGACGAAGTGCACAACTGCATACAATCGTTCATCGCAGCCCGCCACCACTACGGCCGCCCTATAACCGTCTCTCGCCACAAATCATAAGGTCAGCGCAGGCACTATCCTTCAAGTTGGAACCATCTACATTTGCTTGTTTCGACTCGTTCCCTTTCCCTCTTCCACTTTCTGCGCTCGTCCGGTTATCTTTCATGCGGTGACGGCGGACCTGGGCCGCAGGTATGCCACCAACAGATGACCTACACCCCACCGTGTACTCCGCAACCCTACCTCCGAGTTTGCCACGACCGCTTTTTACGTTACGGGCTCAGTTATTGATGTTCTACCGTGACTTAGGTCTTCGTATGTTCCTCTTTACCATGGATTCCTGTGACTTTTCTCTCCATCTCCTGGGCTGTTGTTATATCGAACGTGTTAACGTTTTCTAGCTACCTTCTATTTGCGGGTACCTGTTTGTCTCCTTAGAGTTATCCCTGCTTCTTGTAAAATTCCTTCTACTTGATTGAGAAAATATTGTGACGGCGACCATGAAAGCCAAGCGGAAGATTGATGCGGGGTACGCCTATGAGCCGGACCATCGAGAGCCAGAAATGTAGATTGGAGGAAGTACAAACGGACATACTACTCTCATTCACCGTATGTGATGCGCATAAAATGCCCAATTTGAGTTAGAAATACTACCACATCTGTCCCGATAACTACTAGTAGCATGCGCTGCATCGACGGCCCCCATCTGGTTGTGCTGGTCGTCCTAATAGATTCCCTGAACAACTCCCTTCTTTCGCACGCCCGGCTTGTCTCACGCGTGACATGGATCAGTATTTGCCTGAAACGGCATACCAGCGCGAGCGAGCATCTCGCACAGACCCAAACTCGCACGACTCGAAGATTGATAACCAAAACAGCAGTTGAGAGTTCTAATAGACGTGCGAGAACGACGAATGAAAGCTCTGTTGTGGAGAAAAATGATGAGGTAGCTGGAAAGAAAAGATGAAATTGCTACACTATCAGTCCTCGTCGACCGGTGTCGTCCCGCACTGTCTACATCCGTGTTGGGGAAGCTTTCTCAAGCCGTGTCCGGCATCACCTCGCGGCAGGGGCCGAGTCGGAGATTGCGGCCGACTTTTGACAAGGACGTGTCAGCATTCAAGCACTCCTAGTCAACCCCTTTCATGCGCTATGGATGGATATTGCTTAGATTTAACCAGCCAACCCAAGGGCAGTATTGAACTGGCAAATCGACAGAAGGAATTACTCGTTCAACAAGGACCAGGTACGACTCATCAGGAGCAATGATCGTAATTACTGTTGAGCTGTTATGGTGCAGACCAGGTGTCCCAAGGAGTAACAAACTCGCTCCCTGACGATGTCCTGTTCGAAATATTCTATCAATTCTCCAAGGACTACCCCAAAGAGTTTGTAGCTGAATGGCACAAGCTGGTGCACGTATGCCGAAGATGGCGATCCATCATTTTAGCATCCCCAGCTCGTCTCAATTTGCGACTTCACTGCAACCCATGGAGACATCGAATCTCGCTGAGGAAATTCCTGGATATTTGGCCACCATATCCTCTCGTAGTTGCGGGTGAGATAACACCATACGATGACAAGTACACACTCGACGACGGCTTCGTTGCCGCATTGGAGCATCGCGATCGTGTACAGTCGATTGATATGAAATATACCGTGAAGTCCTTGTACGAAAAGATTACCACATTAATGCAGGGGCCATTTCCAGCATTGAAGTCTCTCAAAATTTTTACGTTATTGACCCTTCCCGATACATTCCTAATTGGATCCGCCCCGTGTCTACAACGTCTCAGTCTATCGTGGCTCTCATTCCCATCATTGCCGCGACTGCTCTCGTCTTCCACTGAGCTTACAACTCTTCATCTTTGGCATATACCTACTTCTTGGCACATTCCACCCGAGATTATGGCCATATCCCTGTCTTCGCTGCCAAAGCTCGAATCCCTTGCCATACAATTCAAATTCCCGACATCTCTCTCTGAACGACCAGTACCGCCACCGACCCGCTTTGTTCTCCCCTCTCTCACAAATTTGTATTTCAGTGGTAGCAGCGAGTACTTGGACATCCTCACTGCCCAAGTTGATGCTCCTCTACTTGATAAGTTTGAGATAAACTTTGACAATTGGTTCGTCTTTAAACTTGACATCCCCAATATTATCCGGTTCTTTGGTCACCTAGAGTCGCTCTGGGTACCCGATCTTCACTTGATGTTCTGTCGGCCTCTCGAGGTATCCATCCTCTTTCCCTCGGATTCGAAGTCTTATCATTACTCGCAAGGTCGCTCGTGGCATTTCGAATGCTTACGGCTAGATTGGCCAGAGATTTTCACTTTCATGGCACGGATTTGCAACGATATGTTGTCAATGTCCTTCCGCTCTAGCTTAGAGTCCCTCTCGATTAGATTCGACTCCCCGCTCTGGTCGTCAGACATCGAGCTAATCAACCAATCCGAGGTTGATCCCACGCCATGGCTCCATCTTTTTCACTCATTCTCCTCTGTCCAGAGGCTTAGCATATCTTCCACGCTTGAGCTATTCATCGCAACTACGTTAAAAGGGCTCACGGGAGACTCAGCCGCTCACGTTTTCCCCTCGCTACATACCCTTACCATTGATCGGGACTCGTATGTGCCACGCGGAGCTATAGTACCACAAGGCATCCAACCATTCATCGCAGCACGTCAGCAACTCGGTCGCCCTGTAGTTCTTCTTCGATCGTAAAACTCGGTTGAGGACATCGTAATGTCAGCTCAGCCACTGTCCTCTGAGCCCTTCCCAGTTGCTTCCTCCTACTATCTGTTTCCTCCCGCGATCCTGGACTACCGGCGTGCCATCAACCTGTTTCTTCCGCCCACAACATTCCGTCGGCCACACCGACTTTTGCGCCTCGCTCCGGACACTAGCTCGCGTCGCGTTTACCGTATCGTTTCTTTCTCTCTTTCCTGGAGTCGGTATTGGAGCTCCGAATGGGCGCACGAGGGAAGCAAAAGGGGCAAAATACATTGCCCTTATTATAATGTGTTCGAAGTATTTAACTAGTACATCGGTAACTAATGTGACACACCAATTACGATGTGCAACAACTAAAATAAGTGGTCTAACGACAAACCGAGAGTCCTGGACTCCGGTGCAGCCCGGGACGGCTGCTGGATCTGCGGGTGAAGTGATAATTCGTCTCCTGCGTAAAAAAAACTAAATAAGCTATACAAAGGGGTGTGTAGGGTCGGCATTCTGGCTAGCCTCGAATTCGACCCATTTCGGCCGACGTCGGGACGTCTCGGACATCTTGGGTACCATTCCATATTTAGCTTGTTCTTTCTTAGTTCCATAAGTAGTTACAGCTCCTGTACTTAAGGGCCGAGAAATGTATGGGAACGGCAGCTATCCCTAGCGGGAGCTCACCCCCTTTTCCTTCCTTCGAACTCACGCGTGCTCTCTGGAGTACGTTTAGGTGTCAGATGCGAAACATGAAGTGGTATCATGGTTGACGGCTGTGGGCGATCTCCCCCAAATGGGAGCATTCACCGGGTCGCCCTTGAGGTGCCTGTGACGATGGCTGTCTCGTCCTCGGCCTCACAGACCTTCTTGAAACCCTTCCACCTTATTAAGAAAATATTATATTACCAAGGAAGGGAAGTGCGTGCAGAGTGTGCTTGCATCGGCCATGCCACGAAGAAGTTTCGGGGGAGCTGCAGCTGTTCGGATGATGCCGAACCCGACTCACGTTCAGACGACCATTCTCGGCTTGTGACGCCTGCATGGGTTAGACCAACAAAAATGTAGATGGGCAACTGACATACACTCATTCACCATACTGCGTGATGCACATAGAATGCCCAACTTGAATTAGGACAATTCCCGCATCCATCTCGCTGACCTTGGTGACCGGCATCTCGTAGTACTGGTCGTCCTAAATACCGAACGACTCCTTTCATTTGCACACCTGGCTTGTCGCACGCGTGACATATACCAGTATTTGCCTTATTATTATAATAAACGGCATACCAGCGCGATTGAGCTATCCGTCATCTCGCACTCCCCCTCAAACTCGGAGTTCCTCGCGCGTCTGGCAGTTCTCAAAGAAGATATTGATTATTGAAACAGATGGTGAGGGCTCTAACGGATGTGCGAGAACGATGAATGAAAGTTCTGTTGCGAAAAAAACGATGAAGTAGCTGGAGAGGAAAAATGAAAGTGCTATACACTGTCACTGGAAGTCCCCGTCAACCTGCCAACTTTCTCTTTGCATCCATATCGATTATTTCATTGGGATGTGGGTCGAGCCACTAAAGGGGGTATGTGCGCAGGAGTTTATGTTGCATTGCGTACTCCTCTTCGAGTGTCAGTGGCATTCTGCGTGATTTGTCTGTTAATTGTAAATCGTTCAGAAAAAGTACGTAACTCAACACGCACTGTTCTAGGCCACGACAATTATTAGCAAGGTATGGGCGGTGGCGTTGACCTTTATTGTGATGCCTGAGTACTGAGTGGCGGAGGAGAATCAACAAAAACGGGGACTGGGTAGATCTGATGCTTGTGGGTTTGGTGGCTATGTTGAGCACGTGTCCGTGACATGTATTTGGAATGCTGTGCGCAATGGCCAGGACATGCCTGTCTTCAAGCTTGATAGATCATCCCCATACGCAGTCTCTCCTAAATTACTAACGCTGCTATTCCACTCGAGCACGCACCACTTTGCGACATGCTATCCTCCCAGACAAACAATATTACTACCCACTACTCGTTCCCTAGGACCTCTCTGATAGAGATTGGTGGCCGTCACGATTCCCTAGGCTCAAAGAGAGAAAAGGGAGTTGCAAAGCGCCGCAAGGAATCATTTATCCAACAAGGGCCAGGTAGGATTCATCTGGAGCCATTGCAACGATTGCTGAGTTGAATCACGCAGAGATGGTGCTCCCACGAGTGACCATCGGATCTCTCCCCGACGATGTCCTATTAGAGATATTCTATGCCCACAAGAGAGTTGTCACTCTTTTGGAGTAACGATTGGCCTCGGCTGGTGCACGTGTGTCGAAGATGGCGATTCGTCACTTTTGCATCGCCACACCATCTCGATTTGCATCTTTTGTGCACACCACACCGGCCTGTGAGAAAAATGCTGGATATCTGGCCTGCATTTCCTCTCGTGGTTCACTGTTTCCATTATACGGCAAAGCCAAGCGAGGACCATTTAGACAACTTGATTGCCGCATTAGAGCGTCGTGATCGCGTACACGAAATCGCTGTCTGTGATCTCCCGGATTTCGTATGGGAACAAATTACCACAGTGGCGCAGAAGCCATTTCCAGCGTTGACACGTCTTAACTTAGTGCAATCTGATGGGTTGGCATCGGGCGATATATTCTTGAATGGATCCGCCCCAAATTTACAAAATCTATCTTTATGGGGAATTTCAATCCCGAGACGACTGAGGTCTGCAACTCATCTCACATCTCTTGCTCTTCTCGATATACCTAATTCTGGGTACATCCCACCCGAGACAATGGCCAGATGCCTGTCTGCATTGCTAAAGCTCGAACTCCTTTCTATCAATTTCAAATCCCCGACGCCTCAACCCAAACGAAGAAACCGACATGTACCACCGCCGACCCGGTTTGTTCTCCCCGCTCTCACATGGTTGCATTTCAGAGGTGTGAGCGAGTACTTGGAAGTCCTCACAGCTCAATTAGATGCCCCTCTACTCAAGCACTTCGAGGTAATCTTCTTCAACCAGCTTGTCTTCGACATACCGCAACTAAGTCGGTTCTCTGGTCACCAAGACGCGTTCAGGCCATCCAGTCTGTCCTTGAGGTTTGGTCCCAGCGCCTCTACCATCCTTTTCACTCCGAGGCAGTATCCTGAGGGGTATCGCATGTGGAATATCCGATGCAAAAGGTTGGATTGGCAGGTCTTTTCCACAGCACAGATAATCAGCCAAATTCTGTCCTTCCGCTCTAGCGTGGAGTCACTCAACATCACGCGTACTCCTTCCTCGGACTCCTTTCCAGAAGACGAGATAGATCCCACCCTATGGCTCCAACTATTTCACTCATTTACCTCTGTCCAGAGTCTTGAAATATCTGAGCCGCTCATCGCAGCTGCGTTACCCCCGCTCACCGGACAACCAACCGCCGATGTACTCCCCTCGCTACACACCCTTTCCGTTCTGGGGGATACGGATGCGTCAGACGAAACCGCGCAGCAAGTCATACAATCATTCGTTGCAACCCGCCAACAATCTGGTCGCCCTGTAACTGTCTCTCGCCGCAAATCTACTTGAGGACGTCATATGGTCCACACACCCGTTATTCTTGGCCACGTTTACTCGTTATTTTCTCTCCCACCCTCTATCTTTGTCGCATTAACTTCACTGCCCTGACGGCGCAGTAGCCATGTGCCGCCTGTGACATCAGCCCGTGCCCTTCGGATCGTCCTAGGTTTGTACACCACAACCTTGGCCACGACCGCCTTTGATGGCTCGGCATGTTCCACTGGCCCGTATTATGCTTACTCCCCCTCGAATCACTAATCCCTGTATTGTCTCAGTTTCGTTGACGTTCTAGCATGCCTTGCAACTCCGAGTCATTATGTACTTCCATCGTTGATTTCCCCGTGTTACTTCTCCCTTTGTTTCCTCTTAACACACATCGCGCTGCGTTCTACCTTAGTTCACAACCCCTTCCCCTTCCCTTACCATAACTTGCGTTAGCCCAGTTTCGTTCATTTACATTTGTACTGAATCGCGCTAGTGTAGCTACGAATTTTGAATATATTGTAAGATTGATAGTTGTGGAACGAAGGAGCTTCTATCTGATTAGACAAACATTGTGGTGGTGGGGAAGCGCTGTGGTAGAAGCCAAGTAAAAGTTGTGTGCGAGATCTGCTCGCGTCCAAGTCAGCCACGCCACCAAGGACCCCAGAAAAAGAGAATGGAGAAGGAAAGATACAACACCTTGCATCTCAACCTACGAAAAATAGATTCAAGTGTCCGGACAATCCTGATTACAAGGCCCGTAACTGAAAGAGCGCGACGCTGCCGCGCGCCTGCGTGAATTACACCAAAGGGTGTCAGATGCGAAACATGAAATGGAATCGTAGTTGACGGCTGTGGGCGATCTCCCTAGACGGGGAGCGTTCGTTATTCACGCCGGGTCGCCTGTGAGTCAGTGTAATATAGCACTGATCCCGCAGCATATACAGTGGTCGTGACCGAGGTGACGTCGCGGAGCATGAGATGAGGGGTAGGGCACAGGTTGGAAAGGGAACGAGTGGAGGGAAGCAAATGCGGAAGATTCCAAGAACGATGGCCGTGCTGACCTTGCAATGTCACCACTCGGACTTGATGCGAGAGACGACGACAGGGTGACCATCCTGCTGGCGGGCTGTGATGAATGATTGTATGCCTTGTTGTGGGGCACCGTCTGAGATATCCCCAGTGATGGAGAGGCTGTGTAGCGAGGGCAGTATTTTGGCAGCTGATTCTCCCGTGAGTTCATGCAAGGCTGCTGAGATGGACGACTCTACAGTGGCAGGAATGTCCAGACTCTGGACAGAGATAAGTGAGTGAAAAAGTTGGGACCATAGTGTGGAATCCATCTCTACTTGCTGGATCCCTTGCGAGGGGTCCGAGCGGTCGGGGTACTTAATTTCCAGTGACTCCACACTAGAGAGGAAGGGCAGAATGGCGCTCATCATGCTGCTTATCTGTGCTACAGAACGGACTTGCCAATCTGACCTATCGCACTCGAAACACCACGAGAGAGAATTCGGGGAATCACAAAGCGTATTTGAGGTCAAAGAGATATACGCCTCGTAACTCGGATCGAAAATCAAGGTCAGTATAGATGACCTGAACGTGTTGAGGTGGCCAACAAAGAACCGAATGGTTTGAGGCATGTCAAAGACAAGCTGATGGAATAAGGATATGCGGAAGTCATTGAGTAGGGGTGCATCCATTAAGGTTACGAGGGCCTCAAAGTACTCGCTGACACCTCCGAATACCAACTGAGTGAGAGCAGGGAAACTAATCCGGCTCTGTGGCGCTGAAGATTGGATTCTTCGTTGGGGTTGAAATGTCGGGAAGTCGAAATCGATAATAAGGGATGTGAGCTTTGACAACGAAGAGAGGGATGTGGCCATTGTCTTGAGCGGGATGTATCCAGAATGAGGTATCTCGTAAAGATGAAGAGAGGTGAGGTTGCTTGTAGACGAGAGGAATCGTGGCAACGATGGAAATGAGACTTCCCGGAGAACGAGATTTTGTAGAGATGGAGCGGATCCATTCAAGATTGTATCGGGAATTTGAAGGGGCTCGGGCCTCCCATTCCATGACTCAAGAGTAAAAGATCTCAATGCTGGAAATGGCTCCTGCAATGCCCCGACAAGTTCTTCCCATAGAAAATCTGGCAGTGAATTGACGATATCAATTTGGCGTACGCGATCACGGCGCTCTAATGCGGCGAGGATATTGTCGTCGCTGTGGTCGTCACACCCATGGTCGTAGTAGACTTCAATAACGAGAGGAAAATTTGGCCAGACATCCAACAGCTTCCTCACAGGCGATGACTCCGTGCAAAAAAGCTGCAGATTGAGACGGATGGGCGATTCGAAAATGAGGTATCGCCAGCGTTGGCATACGTGTACCAGCTTCTCCCAACTCCATGCAGGTTCACCTCTTTTGTTTTTGTTGAGAACTTGATAAAAATCGAATATGTCTAGAAGGACAATGTCGGGGAGAGATCCGATTGTTACGCGTTGGAATGCCTGGCCTACAACATACAACTCAACCTCAGCAATCGTTATGGTTATTCATGATGAGTCTTACCCGGTCCTTGTTGATTCAGAATTCGCGGTTTTTTTCGTTGACGTGCAACAATGCTCTTGCTGTTTGAATCTGTGGATAGGCTATCCATTCGCCTTAGAGTTGACTTGTTCAAGTTGGCGGGAGCTAGCCGAACAGACGCATGTCACGTGTGGTTCTGCGATGTTTCAGTCTCCGACTCGGACTCGGCCTCAGCGGCCGGAGTGCCCGTCGAAGCGTCGACTGAACGTACTGAACAGACACGTAGATGGCAATCGTCGGAGACAACGTCGTCTAAGTTCCCTACCAGTTTATGCAGTCCATTCCACTTAGCATATGGAGATTCATTACAGTATTTTCCTTTGCTCTCGCTGCACCCAACCTTGACTTTGGTGAATCGCGGTGATCACAGACATATCACGCGTGGGTGCAGAGCGCGGAAATGCATGAGCTCATTGCGAATGAGGAGCGACACTGGAAAAGTACATAATGCCCCGTGAGCTCCTTCCCACCCTCTCTGCCAATGGTGAGTCGACCTACAGTGCGATGCTCTGACAGCCACCTCATCCATTTTTACAGAACTCAACATTCGTTGTCTTCGCACGTTCGCTAGAGCACCTGCCCGCTGGCCTGGAGCTCGACAATGAGAATATCGACACACTCCCCATTATCAGCAACGTGAACGTATTCTTCATCCCGCGTGAGGACTCCGAGTTCGAGTTCGAGGTCGAGGTCGAGCCCGACGTACAATAGCAGGGTCCGCCGCCGCTATGTCTTCCTCACCCGCTAATGAGATGACCTAATGCATCATGATGTTACTGCATATGCAGAGTCCCCAGTACTGTAACGTTCCTCTATTTTACTCATGCGACTGTGCGTCAAGCTGAGTATGCGAAAGGAATCATTCATAGGGTCACGCATACACCCTCAGCAACCGCCGGCATCTCGACTTCCTTCACTGTTGAGACGACCATTTGTGACGCCTGCATGGGCCAGACTGTCAAGAACCAGAAAAATAATGTAGATGGAAAGAAGTAGCAATGGACATACTGTCGCGCGATGCACATGGAATGCCCAAATTGAGTTAGAACAGCTCCCGCACCCATCTCGCTGACCACTCGCAGCGTGTACTGGCGTCGACGACCCGCATCTCGTAGTACTGGTCGTCCTAAATATATGCCTCGAACAACTCCTTTCGTTCGCACACCCGGTTTGTCGCAATACCAGCGCGATCGAGCTATCGTCCTCTCAAACTCACCCTCAAACTTGGATTTCCTCGCGCGCGTCGGGGTTCTCAAAGAAGACATTGATTATTGAAATAGCGGGTGAGAGCTCTAATGGATGTGCGAGAATGACGAATGAAAGTTCTGGTGAGACAAAAAAAGATGAGGTAGCTGGAAAGGAAAGATAAAATCGCTGCACACTGTCAATCCTCGTCCATGTCAACTTTCTGTTTGGGTCGAGTCACTAGAAGGGGTGGGTGGGCAGGAGTTCATGTTGCATTGCGTACGCTCTTCGAGTGTCAGTGTCATTCTGCGTGATATGTCTGTTAATTGTAAATCGTTCAGAAAAAGTAGGACCTCAACATGCACTGTTCTCGGCCACGACAATTATTAGCAAGTGTATGGACGGTTTCGCAAGCCGTGTCTGGCATCACGGCAGGGGCCGAGTCGGAGATTGGCGTCATTCAGCTTGACGTGTGACTCGTGTCAGCGCAAGACTCCTACTCAACCCCTTTCATACAATATGGATGGACATTCCTCAGATTTAAACAACCAACCTAAAAACGGCGTTGAACTGGTACATCAACAGAATAAATTTCCCATTCAACTTGAACAAGGACTAGGTAGGACTCATCACGAGCAATGATTGTAATGACTATTGAGCCCAATGGTGCAGGCACCCAAGGAGCAACAATCGGATGGCTCCCCGACGACGTCCTGCTAGAAATATTCTATCGATTCTCCAAGCACTACCCGAATTATTTTTTTTTTGAATGGCACAATCTAGTGCACGTATGCCGAAGATGGCGATCCATCATTTTTGCATCTCCGCTCCGTCTGAATTTGCTCCTTTTCTGCGCAGCTAAAACGCCTGCAAGGAGACTGCTGGATATTTGGCCCCCATTTCCTCTCGTAGTCCACTTGCAGAAGCCTTTGGGACGTAAGGGCAAATTCCAAAACATAATTGCTGCGTTGGAGCGTCGCGATCGCATCAAAGAGATTAATATCACCCATCCACTAGATCTTCCCTTATCTGAATGGGAGCAGATTTTCAGAGTGATGCAGGAACCATTTCCAGCGTTGAAGTCCCTCAAGCTTCTGTCATATGACCCGTATGCGGTATTGTCCCTTCCAGATACATTCTTGAACGGATCTGCCCTGCGTTTACAACGTCTTGAATTCCGGAACGTTTCGTTTCCGTCACTACCACGACTCCTACTCACTGCGACTCACCTTACATCTCTTCGTCTTGAGAGTGGATCGAATGTTGGGTATATCGCACCCGAGGCAATAGCTACGTGCCTGTCTGTACTGCCAAAGCTCGAATCCCTTGTCATCGAATTGGGATCCCCGACGCCTGACCCCCAACTTGAACGAAGTAACCGACCTCTACCACCACTGACCCGCTTTGTTCTTCCCACTCTCACCAAGTTGCGATTCGTAGGTGTCAGCGAGTACTTGGAAGTCCTCGCGGCCCGAATCGATGCCCCTCTGCTCGATCAGTTCGAAATACGCTTCGTCGATCTGTCTGCCTTTAAACTTGACATCCCCCAAATTATTCGGTTCTTTGGTCACCTAGAGTCGTTCTGGGTACCTAATTTACACTTGATGGTCCTTCTGCCTCACACACTATTTATCAGCTTTCCTTCGGATCCGAAGTCCTATAATTACACGCGGTATCGCTCGTGGTATTTCAACTGCAGAGAGTTTGATTGGCCAGCCATGTTCACTTCCATAGCACAGATATGCAGCCATATGTTGTCAATGTCCTGCCGTTCTAATGTGGAATCTCTCTCGATTTTACTCAAGCCCTACAAGTCGTCCCTCTCATCAAGAACCCAGCTCGACGAGATAGATCCCATGCCATGGCTCCAACTTTTTCACTCATTTCCCTCTGTCCAGAGGCTTAACATATCCGCCACGCTGGAGCGATATATCGCAGCTTCATTAAAAGGGCTCACAGGAGAATCTGCCGCCCACGTTTTCCCCTTGCTACAGAACATTAACATTTTCGATGGCAGGATTGAGATAAGCAAACCTATACCACGAGGCATTCAATCATTCGTCGCAGCTCGTCAGCACTTCAGTCGCCCTGTACCCCTTCAAGTTCTTCGGTGGAATCAAAATTGGATTTCCGAACCAGAGAACGAGCAAAACGAGCGGAGGAGATGAGATTGTGGAAACGCGCGCGAGGTGGTAAAGGAACGAATTGGGCAAAGAACTAATGCCATTCCTGCAAGGCATTCGAACTATTTATGTTCTAGCCTATAGTAGCAATTTACTCAGCTACTAACCGCAATATCAAGTCAATATGAGACGGAACGCGTAGTGGCTCAATCTCCAAGTAACACTGCCGGGGCCTCGGGAAACTCGATGGTAGCCTCAAAAATTAGTAATGCTACTTCTAAAGAAAAAGAGAGTAAGTCAGTGAGAAGCATGAAACGTGTATCTTAAACCGGCCTGGGCGTCCACTGTGTTGCCCTCAGGGAGCCGATGACGATGGCCTTCCCTTCCTCGGCCCGGCGGGCTCCTCCTCCTCCCGCTCCGCTCAGCTCCCCCCTTGGCATCCAGCACGTCCTCCCAAAGCGCTATCGCATTCCAACATTCGGTTTGTAAAAATCGGTTGACGACGTCGTAGTGTCAGCTCAGCCACTGTCCTCCGCCAGTGAGCCCTTCACAGTTGCTTGCTATCTGTTCTCTTCTTCAAGAAGCAAACACCTACCTTTTCCGCTTCGACTCAGACATTAGCCTGCGTCGCGTTTACTGTATCATTTTTTTCTCGCTTTCCTTACTTTATCCCTCCTCGTCTAGCTCCGCCAGCAGCCTTCCCTTTGTACTACTACACTTTGTGATAGCTTTCTGCCCACCCCCATTTCTGATCCTCTTGACTATCCGCTATGTTGATGGCAGAACCATTGCATTTTGTAGTGCTGAACTTGTTACTACTTTTTAGACAACCACCCGTAGCTACGAATCTGAGCTGTATTCGATGATTGAGTTGCGCAATGAAAGGGCCGGACTGAGGTTGTTTCTTTAGTGCCATGCCACTCGCCCCAAGGAATCGTTCAGGTGGAAACTTAGGGATGGACGGTTCGCAAGCCGTGCACTTCGCGGCAAGGGCCGAGTCGGAGATTGAGGTTATTCACACGTGTCAGCGTTCAGGCCCCAGGCCCCTAAATGGATGGATGTTCCTTAGATTCAAACAGCCAACCTGAAAACGGCGTTGAAATGGCACATCAACAGAAGAAACCTCTCATTCGACTTGAACAAGGACCAGGTAGGACTCATCGGGAGCAATGATCGTGATGATTATTGAGCTGTTATGGCGCAGGCCTGGTGTCCCCCGGAGCAACAATCGGATCGCTCCCCGACGATGTCCTGCTCAAAATATTCTACCAATTATCGAGGGACTATTATTTTTTATTTGCATGGTTCAAGCTGGTGCGGGTATGCCGAAGATGGCGATCAATCATTTTTGCATCCCAAGACCGTCTCGATTTGCGACTTTTATGCCCATGGAGAACACCGGTGAGGAAACTGCTGGATACGTGGCCACCATATCCTCTCGCAGTCGTGTTTGACGGGTCACCGTACGTAAGCAAGGACGAAATCGACGAACTCATCGCCGCATTGGAGCATCATGATCGTGTACAGTCGATTGATATCAACAGTCAAGTGAATTGCTTGTGGGGATATATCGCCACAGTTATGCAGGAGCCATTTCCAGCATTGAAGTCTCTTGAACTTCGTGGGAACTTTACCCTTCCCGACACATTCTTGAATGGATCCGTTCCGTGTCTACAAGATCTCACTTTAGATGGGGACATTTCATTTCCATCATTGCCGCGACTGCTCTCGTCTTCCACTGACCTTACAACCCTTCGCCTTTTTGAGATTCCTGATTATGGGTACATTCCACCCGAGACAATGGCCACATCCCTCTCTGGGCTGCCAAAGCTCGAATCCCTGATCATCACATTCGGCTACCCGGAACGTTACCGTAAACGAAAAAACCGACCTGTACCGCCGACCCGGTCTGTTCTCCCCTCTCTCACCGAGTTGCATTTCACAGGTGTCAGCGAGTACTTGGAGATCCTCACGGCCCGAGTTGATGCTCCTCTACTCGATGATTTTGAACTACACTTCTGCGATTCTGGCACTCGACTTGGCATCCCCCAAATTATTCGATTCTTTGGTCACCTCGAGTCGTTCTGGGTACCCAACCTACACTTGAAGCTCCTTCCGCCTGACACAGTAGCTATCCTCTTTCCTCGGATCCCAAGTCTTATTCACAAGATCGCTCGTGGAATTTCGACTATGGAGGATTAGATTCGTCAGACATGTTCACTTCCATAGCACATATATGCAGCCATATCTTGTCAATGCCCTGCAGTTCTAGCGTAGAGTCCCTCTCGATTACAATCGATGGCCTGCCCCCCTGGTCAACCATGGATCTATACGGGATAGACCCCACGCCATGGCTCCGACTTTTTTGCTCATTATCCTCTGTCCAGAGCCTTAGCATATCCACCGCGCTGGAGCGATTCATCGCAGCTACGTTACAAGGGCTCACGGTAAAATCTGCCGCCCATGTTTTCCTCTCGCTACACAGCCTTACCATTCTTGGGGACTCGCATATGCGATGCGAAACTATACCACAAGGCATTGAATCATTCGTCGCAGCCCGTCAGCAATTCGGTCGCCCTGTAGCACTTTTTCGATTCGTAGAAATCGGGAGGACATGGTAATGTCAGCTCAGCCACTATCCTCTGACCCCTTCGCAGTTGCTTTTACTATCTGTCCGTGTCCTCTTCTCCTAATCCACAACATTACCTCAGTCATAACCACTTTTACACCTCGGCTAGGTACTATGTTACACATAGCTTGTGTCACGTTTCAATTATTCTATAACTTGCCTTTCTCACGCCAACAGCATGTCGCACGCGTAACTTGGAATCAATGCTACGGTAGGCGAACTCCGCAGGTATCATGATATGCACCAGTTTATTTAACTTAACAGGTGGCCGGAACTCGGGGTCCTCGCGCGATCACGGGGGTTGCCTCGAACTTCACGTTTCGGTCATGTGATATCTTTTGGCTCCAAGAATTTTAGCCACACCTGGCGCCGCATTCTACCAACTCCCCTTTCCTTTCGGTTCTGCATCTTGGTCCCACTGGCAGCCTTTTGTACCACTACGTTTATGTGGCCTCGTACCTTCCTTCCTTCCCTTGGCTAGTATCTGCTACATTGCTAGTGATCGCAGTACATTGTACTATTACACCGTGACCAACTACGAATTCAAAATGTATTCAAAGACCGAGAGTTATAAAATGAGGGAGCGACACCTGAGAAGACTTGTGCGGGGTGCGCTTGCGTCAGCCACACCACCAAGGACCCCAGAAAAGTACCTGACAGACGTACATTCTGTGTAGTGTAATTGCTGCGTGAGACATCCCCAGCAAAATGGATAGCGGTAGGGAACTGGGATGACGTCACGATGGTTACCTCCCAGATTGCCGTGACCTTCATCGCAGGCCCGGGGCCGCGAAACGTGAGTGAGTCTCATCTCTGCATGATCCTAGTACGTATTAACATTTAAGGCACCGTACTACTGATGGACTCCAGATGGAGTGACGTGAGGTTGACATGTGGCACGAAAATTTTCTCGGTGTCTATTTTGGCCTTTATACAGTACTGGCATTTCAGGGTCTAGCTGTTAGGAATTGAGTTCTAAATAATTTTGATACCAGTTTCAACGGTCCATTTGTTGAGAATTAGGTGAGAAATAAGTGCTTTGCTTTTTTTTGTTCCTTTTTTGCGCTGTTTCAACTTGAGCTTATCCACAAAAAAATTTAGTTACGACATTGTTATCGTAATCTTTGGCGCTACTAGTAGTGGCGCGTATTCGGGACCGTAATTTGGCCTCCGTGTATTTGCTTCTACTTTATCAGAATGCCGTGCCTGCCATCATCTGCAACGTGTGTCGATGTCATAAAGTGAGCGGGGCAATAGGACTCATCTCCCAATCTACCCTCTCCTGCGCCCACTGACAACCTGCTCGCGCTACTACTCCACTTAAAAATGACACTATCCTCCTAGCCAAGCAATAGTACCACCCGCTAACCATTCCCTGGGACCTCTCTGATGGAGATTGGTGGCCGTTCTTTAGGCTCGAACGGAAATGCACTACGTGGCGAGGAATTGGTTGATGAAAAAAGATTAGGTAAGGACGCACCTGGCATCTGGAACCACTGCACCGAATGCTGAGTTGTATTGTAGGCCTGGTGTCCCAACGAGTAACAATCGGATTACTTCCCGACGATGTCTTGCTAGTGATATTCTATCAAGTCTACATACTATCAGATCGTTATCCATGGCGTTGGCGCGAGCTGATCCACGTTTGCCGAAGATGGCGAAGAGTGGTTTTTGCGTCGCCACTCCGTCTCGAACTCCAACTCTCTTGCACAGTAAAAACACCCGTGAGGAGACTGCTGGATATCTGGCCGGCATTTCCTCTCGTAGTCGACTTTTACCGGACGCAGTGGCAAAGTGAGGACCAATTCGACAACCTCATTGCGGCATTGGAGCGTTGTGATCGCATACGCGAGATTGCTATCTACATTCCACGGGATTCTTCATGGGAATACATTACCACGGTGATGCAGGAGCCGTTCCCAGCATTGAGGTCTCTCCAGTTCGAATGTGAAACCGCATTTCCCCTTCCCGATACATTCTTGAATGGGTCCGCACCATGTTTACAACAGCTCTTTTTCCAAAATGTTTCATTCCCATCATTACCAAAGCTCCTCTCGTCTGCAACTGGCCTTACATCCCTCAAACTTTGGGGCATACCAAATACGGGATATATTTCGCCTGAGGAAATGGCTTCATGCCTATCGACGTTGAAAAAGCTGGAATATCTCACCATCGAATTCCAATCGCCGACACCCCTCCCCCAACGGAGAAACCGCTCTTCACCGCCACCAACTCGCTTTGTTCTCCCCGCTCTCACTGAGCTTGTATTTAAAGGTGGCAGCGAATACTTGGAAGTCCTCGTGACCAGGATAGATGCCCCTCTACTCAGTTACTTCAAGATCAAGTTCTTCCATCAACTTGTCTTTGACATCCCCCAAGTCATTCGGTTCTTTGGTCACCTAGAGTCATTCACTGACAGGCCATCCAGTCTAACCTTGCGGTTCCATCCGCCTTACGACGCCTCTATCTTCTTTCTCTCAGATTATCCTGCGAGGCATCGCTTGTGGCGTTTCAAGTGCAAAAGGCTGGACTGGCAAGTCTTCTCCGTGGCACAGATATGCAGCCAGATACTTCCCTTCCGCTCTAGCGTGGAGTCGCTCATCATCGTGAACGTCCTAATCCCTCATTCTGACCCCTTGCCAAGGATCCAGCAAGATGAGATAGACCCCACTTTATGGCTCCAACTCTTTCGCCCATTCACTTCTGTGCAGTGTCTTAAAATAAACGCCACGCTGGAGCCGTTCATCGCAGCTGCGTTACAAGGTCTAACGGGAGAATCAGCCGCCGAAGTATTCCCCTCATTACACAGCCTTTCCATTGCGGGGAACTTGAAGATGCCAGACGAAACTGCGCAGCAGGGCATACAATCATTTGTCACAGCCCGCCAGCACTCTAGTCGCCCTGTGGCTGTCTCTCGCCGCAAATTCGACTGAGGATATCGTAAAGGTCAATTACGCATCCGCTGTTCTTGGAACCATTCGCGTTTTCTTCCTTCCACTGTCACCCGTTCCCTTCCACCTTCCATCGACTGTCCGCCTCCCGTTATCTTGCGTGATCTCACAGCAATTTTTGATCGCTGGTATATCACAAAACCCGTGCCGCCCTACACCCTGCCCTCGTACTCCACAAATATCCCCCAAGGCCACGACCACTTTTTACGCTGCGGGCTCAGCGCTATGTTGGCACTGTGGCTGTGTACATTTATTCCCAACAACTATCTCACATCCTTGCCAGCGAGTCTTTTCGTTATTGATATTCTAGCCCGCCTTGCGTTTCATTATGTCCCTTTATCGTTGGCTCCTCTGGGTCATTTCTCTCTTTGTCTACTCTTGTATCAGAGTACTCACGACCTATTCCCTTTTCATACTACGATACCTCATGCCTTGACTTCTAGTACCTCATTTCTGATCCTCTTGACCAATACTCTATCTGCCATGCTGATGGCATTACGTTTAGAATGGACTGTTATTTACATCAACCACATGTAGCTACGAATCTGAAATGTATTTATTAATAAAGATTGAGAGTTGTGGAGTGAAAGCAGCGACGCAAAGGTTATTTCCCTACCCCACTTTAGGGTTATCTCCTGGGCGCCTAGACATACACTGTGATGCCAACTTGTGTCAGGCTTACTCCCGATGGTCCCGCTGACCACCTCACGCCCATATCGACGGGCTGCATCTCAAATTGATCAAGGATAGACTTGGAAATGAGGTCCACGAATAAAGCTTGTCGCAGTCGCACGTGTAACATAGGAGCAACATTAACGGGGCATGCCGGTTCACCCCCCTTTCCGCACAGTATTGTGGGTTTTGCAGGTGCAGTAACGTCAATATACATCAGTTTTTTCATTTAGCGGGTGAGGAAGACCCAGTGGCGACGGACTGGCTATCATCACCTTGCGCGGGTTCGAAGAGATTCAGATTGACGATCATCATGATGGGGAATGTCCTGATATTTTCATTGGCAAGCTCCAGGCCAGGAGGGAAGTGGTCTAGCGAACGTGCGAAGACAATAAATGTTAAGTCCTGTAATAAAGGTTGAACTGGCTGTCAGAGCGTCGCACTGTACGTCGAGTCACCACTGGCAGAGAGGGTTGGCAGGAGCTCACGGAGCATCGTTTATTCTCCTACTGTCGCATTCGGGGTGAGGTCATGTATTTCCGCGCTCTGCATCCACGCGTGATATATCAGAGTTAGGTGCGGCAAGAGCGGAGGAAAATACAGTAACGAATCTCCACATGCTAAATCAATGGACTGCATAAACCGGTAGAGAATCTGACGATTACCATCTGCTCGTTCAGTTGACACTTTTTTTTATAGAATCAGCATTTACAAAGCGCAGCATGCATACTAAAAACAAAAACGCACTCGGTCACCAAAGCTCACCAACTAAATAACTAACTGACAGCAACGTGGGTGGGAGGAAGATGAATGTGGCAAAGTGTGGGTGTGTGGGGGTTTGAGGGAGTGGAGAGCGAGGGGCGATCATCCGTGGTCTTCCGGGGTTGTCTCTGGGTCTAATACATGCTTGGGTCGCTTCAATGAACTCTGCGAGGGGCTTGCCTCCTGCTGAGGTCCCAAAGATCGTGTCGATAGCGAGGTCGGCGGTCACTGAGGAATCGATCTCGTGCTTCTCTGAAGAAATGGTATTCGAGGATGACGGGAGTCACGTTGTCGCGTTGACTCGGACCTCTGCACTCCGGCCGCTGGGGCCGAGCCCGAGTCGGAGACTGAAACACTGGAGATGCACATGGCGTCTGTTCGACCACTGTACTGTACAATACAGTAGTTGGCGGTCAACCTCATTAACGCGAATGAATAGCCGATCCACAGACTCAAACAGCAAGAGCATTGTTGCACGTCAACGAAAAAAACCGCAAATTCTGAATCAACAAGGGCCGGGTAAGACTCATCAAGAATAACCATAACGATTGCTGAGTTGAGTTGTATGTTGTAGGTCAGGCGTTCCAACGCGTAACGATCGGATCTCTTCCCGACATTGTCCTTCTAGACATATTCGATTTTTATCCAGTTCTCCTCAGCAAAAACAATATAGGGGAACGTGTATGGAATTGGGAGAAGCTGGTACACGTTTGCCAACGATGGCGATACCTCATTTTCGAATCACCAATCCGTCTCAAACTGCAGCTTTTTTGCACGGAGAGATCGCCTATGAGGAAGTTGTTGGACGTCTGGCCAGCATATCCTCTCGTTATCATGATCCGATTCAACCACGATGACTATTATTGGTTGGATCGTGGCAACCCCGAACACTTGCTCAAACGCAGCTTGCATTCAGACAACCTCATTGCCGCATTCGAGCATCGTGACCGCATACGCCAGATTGGTATTATCGATCCACCGGATTATCTTTGGGAACAAATTGTCACGGCAATGCAGGGGCCATTTCCAGCATTGAGATCTTTTTCCTTTGAGTTAAAGATTTTCAAGGGTCTTCAAATTCCCGATACATTCTTAAATGGATCTGCCCCGTGTCTACAAGATCTCGTTCTCCGGGAAATTTCGTTTCCCTTGTTGCCACGAGTCCTCTCGTCTACAAGCAACCTCACATCTCTTTATCTATTCAATATACCTAAGTCTGGGTACATCCCTCCCGAGACCATGGCCACATCCCTTTCTGCGTTTCCAAGGCTCAAATCCCTTATTATCCACTTCAATAGTAGTATCCTGATGCCTGACCTTCAACGGAGAAACCAAGCTTCGCCGCCACGTTTTGTTCTCCCCGCTCTCACTTCCTTGGGATTTCAAGGTGTGAGCAAGTATTTGGACGTCCTCGTGGCCCGAATGGATTCCCCTCTACTCAATGACTTCTACATAACCTTCTTCTATCAGCCTGCCTTTGACATCCCGCAAGTTAATCGATTCTTTGGAAACCTAGCCTCGTTCAGGCCGTCCACTCTAACCCTGATATTCAATTCGCGTTCCGGCGCCACTATATGTCTACCCTCTCGTCTCTCTGCGAGTCCTCATTGGTGGCAAATCACGTGTTTGGACGTAGATTGCCAAGTCAAGTCTGTAGCACAGATATGCAGCCAGATTCGGTCCTTCCGCTCTAGCGTCAAGTCACTCAACATTAAGTGCCACGGCCTCGGGCCTTCAAGATATTCCCCCACGTCATGGCTCCAACTCTTTCGGTCATTTACTTCTGTGCAAAGTCTTGAAATACCTGCCACGCTAGAGCCGTTTGTCGCCGCTGCATTACAAGGCCTCCCGGGAAAATCAGCTGCCGAAGTATTCCCCTCACTACACAGCCTTTGGATTGTGGGGAAATCTTTAAACGAACTTGTGCAGCAGGGAATACAATCGTTTATCGCAGCACGCCAGCACTCTGGTCGCCCTGTTGCTGTCTTTCGCCTCGAAATTCGATTAAGGACCGCGACATCGTAAGATCAGTCACGCACTGGCGGCCGCTGTCATTTGAACTATTCACATTTGGAGCGCCTCTCGTCTCCTTTTTCCAACGCTCTCCTTACAATTCTTTTTGCAGTTCTGCGTCATGGCCTCATCAGCAACCCTCCCGTTCATACTATTAAATTACATTCTTATGCCCTCGTTCGTTTGAATAACCCATGTCTGATTCCCTTGACTGACCCATCGACCTGCGGTTTTTATCCAAAACTTTGATTGAATTATTTTTGCATTTGTACTGAATGCGTTACTATTTACATTGATCACCCGTAGCTACTAACTACGGCAGAACAAGTTGGTTCCCTAACCCTAACCCCTTCTGTACGCTCCTGTGTGCCTCGAGTTGTCTTAGATTCCCCTGGAATATTTGTGGGGGGCGTACTTGCCTCAGCCAGACCACCAAAAGTTGGAACGATAAAAATAGCACGTAGAAGAAAAGAGATATCAATTGAAGGTTATTGCGATGCCAACCTAGACTCCCGTATCTTTCCAGCTGACCAACTTACACTCCTCGCATCGATCACCCGGATCTCGACTTGGTCAAAGATAGAAACCGTGCGAAACGCGTGACAATCCCGAAAACCAATACTCGCAAAGAGCGCGACGCTGTGTAGCCCCAAATTGCGCCACGACATAGCCCATTCGCATACCCAGCTTGTCTCACACGTAATTAGGAGTAACGCCGACACAGCATGCCCAATGCACGCCCCTGACTGCGGTAATGCGGGCTTTACGGGTGCAGTGATGTACAGTACATCGGTTTTTTCCAGTTCACGGGTGAGGCGAAGCGGTTATCATCACATCGCACTCGACATCGCCATCGAACTCTTAAAGGAGAGTTTGATATCGCCAATCATTCGGTAGTGCACCGACATATCCTCCATCGATTTGTGGGCCATTGGTTGAGTCAGGAGGAAGGGTGTAGAGGCTCGTTGTTGAAGTCGCAGCGGCCGCCGGGCCGAGTCGGAGACTGAGCCATCCCACGTGCCCAGCCAGCGTCCAACTCCGACTCACAGTTGAAGTCACGGTCGCAAATGAAACTTTGATGTAAATGGACTCCCGTTCCGTGGGCTCAAACAGCAATAACATTGTCCCACTTCAAGAGAGAAAATCACTCCAAGGACCGAGTAAGGCTCATCAGGAATAACCCACAACTATTGCTGAGTCGTGTTGTATGTCGTAGGCCAGGCGTTCAAACGCGTAACAATCGAATTTCTCTCCGACAATGTCCTTCTAGACATATTCGATTTTTATCGAGCTATCGTGAACGAAGGCAACAATGAAGATGCATGGAATCGAGATGGCTACTGGCAGAAGCTGGTGCACGTATGCCAACGGTGGCGATACGTCATTTTTGAATCCCCGATCCGTCTCAATCTGGAGCTTTTTTGCACGGAGAAATCACCCGTGAGGAAGTTGTTGGATGTTTGGCCACCAATTCCCATCGTTATCGTATTTTCCCGCCGGTCGACATGGTTTACCCGCATCAGCGGCCTGAACGGCCTGAACCTCGACGACCTCTTTGCCGCATTGGAGCATCGCGATCGCGTACGCCAAATTAGTATCACCAATTTTCTATGGGATCAAATTGTTACAGCAATGGAGGTGCCGTTTACGGCATTGACCTCTCTTTGGTTAGAGTCAAAGGATTCTGAGATTTCCCTTCCCTATACATTCTCGAATGGATCCGCGCCGTGTCTACAAGATCTCACTCTCCGGGCAATCTCATTTCCGTCTCTGCCACGATTTCTCTCGTCTTCAAGTGACCTCAGATCTCTTCATCTGGTCGATATCCCTAGTTCTGGGTATATTCCACCTGAGACAATGGTCAGATGCTTGTCTGCCTTGCCAAAGCTCGAATCACTTGCTATCGGTTTCAAACTCCCAAAGACGCACCGGCCTCACCCCCAAGGAGACTCACCGGGGTTTGTCCTCCCAACTCTCACAAAGTTGCAATTCAAGGGTGTGCCCGAGTACTTGGAACGATTCACGGCCCACATCGATGCCGCCCCTCTACTCTATGACTATTCCATAACCTTTTCCCAACGCATAACCTTCCTCCCGAGGCCTGACCTTGTTTACATCCCCCAAACCATTCGGTTCTTTGGTCACCTAGACTCGTTCAGGCCATCCAGTCTTGCCCTCGTATTCGATCTGTATTGCAGAACCGCCACCATCTATTTCCCCTCAAAAACAAAGTGTCATTCCGCGTCTCGCCCCTCGTGGGAAATCATATGCCATAGGTTAGATTGGCAAGTCATTTCTGTAGCACATATATGCAGCCAGATTCCACCCTTCCGTTCTAGCATCAAGTCACTCATCATCAAGTACCAGGGCCTTTTGGACCACATCAAGCAAGACGAGATATATTCCACGCCGTGGGCCCAACTTTTTAACTCGTTTACCTCTGTCCAGAACCTGATCATACCCGCCGCGCTAGAGTCATCCATCGCAGCTGCGTTGTTGCAAGGGCTCGACAGTGAATCAACTGCCGAAGTATTCCCCTCGTTACGCTCCCTTTCCATCATCGAGGATATCTCAGACGAAGCTCCACAACAAGGCATACAATCGTTCATCGCATCCCGCCAGCAGAAAGGTCGCCCCATCGTTGTCTCTTACCGCAAGTCCTCGTGACGACATTGTAAGGCCAGCACAGCAAGCCACCGTCCTTAGAACCATCCGCATTTACTTCCATCCACTCGTTCCCTCTCCTCCTTCCGCCATCTGCCCTTTAACGGCGACCCTCACTGATATACCATACCATGCCCTACGCCTTCGTGTTCGCAACATCATCTCGGTCACGACTACTGTATACGCTACGGGCGCGGTGCTGTGGTATATGTGGTGTTCAATTTACAAAAAGCTCTGATACCCTACATGTGCCGGTTTCGTTCTGGAACACCCCGCATCTCCTTTATGCCACGCTCTCCTTTCCCTGACCATGCTTTCTTGCCGTTCCGCATCTTTGTCCCCTTGACGGCGCTTTGGAATCAACAGACAGATCCAGCGTCGATCGTTGCGTCGTCTCCTCTGTAAATACAATATCAACTGCAGTGTCACACAGCAGCACCGCCAGAATGGTTGTGGAAGGCCGGTATAAGCGTTACGGACATTTTGAGTATGATAATACCATGACAACTTTTAACATGCCCTGTTCTAGGGATGACAGTTATTGGCAACGAAAGGCTGGAACGGACTGCATACACACCGACTCGGATGGGGACTAGGATAGGGAGGCAATGTTGACTGACGCGTTGACTCAGACGCGGGACGCGTCGCGTGTCCAAGTCCCGGCTGAGTCGGAGACTGAAATATAAGGACATCTGGACGCAAAACGCCACGTCCCCATGCTTTTCCCTTTCATCACTTGAAACAATACCCACTTCGCCACATCGCCTCATAAAATCTCTTGCCCACCACATTTTGACACCCGCTTTTACTTTATTCCTTGTACCATGCCTTCTATTGTCTCTTTCCTGTATATATAGCCCTACCTAATCCATCAGTCTTGTGTTCTCTCTTTCACGAAACCTCTCTTGTGATCTAAGTCCTGCCTCGTCTCTTCTCAACGTTCCAGCGTCTTCCGAAGTTCTCAGTACAGCATCCTTGGGAATGGATGCCTGCTCGATAGGCTCAAACAGAAATAACGTTGTTGCACGTCAACGAAAGACTCGGAAATTGCTGATGCAACAAGGACCAGGTAAGACTCATCATGAACAACTAAACGGTCCAAACCACAGCGATTGCTGAGTTGTGTTGTATTGCATGTTGTAGACCCAGTGATCCAACGAGTAACAATTGGATCGCTCCCTGACAATGTCCTCGTAGAGATATTCGATTTTTGTCAAGTTGTCATCAATAAATTCTACCCCGAATCTCCATGGAACTGGGAGAAGCTGGTGCACGTATGCCGAAGATGGCGATACCTCGTTTTTGAATCGCCACTCCGTCTCAATCTGCAGCTGTTTTGCACGGAGAACTCGCCTGTGAGGAAGTTGTTGGACGTCTGGCCAGCATTTCCTCTCGTTATCCTATTCCGAGCCTACAACGTTTATCCGTGGTCGGAACCCGGAGACAGTTTCGACTCGGATGACCTCATTGCCGCATTGGGGCATCGTGATCGCGTGCGCCAGATAGATATCCACAGTCCCCCAGAATTTCTATGGGAACAAATTGTCATGGCAATGCAGGAACCATTTCCGGCATTGAAATCTCTTTCGTTTTCGTCATCGAGTTGGACGACTCAAGTTCTCCCTCAAATCCCCGATACATTCTTGAATGGATCTGTCCCGTGTCTACGAGATGTCTCTCTCTCGTCAATCTCCTTTCCGTCGTTGCCACGACTCCTTTTGTCTACAAGCAACCTCGCATCCCTTCATCTTTTCGGTATACCTGAATCTGGATACATCACACCCGAGACAATGGCTACATCCCTCTCGGCGCTGCCAAAGCTCAAATCCCTTATGATTAATTTCGAATCCCCGACACCTCACCCCCAACGAAGAAACAGACCTGTACCTCCACCGACCCGGTTTGTTCTCCCCGCTCTCACTCGGTTGGAATTTCAAGGTGTGAGCGAGTACTTGGAAGTTCTCGTGGCCCAAATCGATGCCCCTCTACTCGATGACTTCTACATATCCTTCTTTCAGCAGCTTGTCTTTGACATCCCCCAAATCATTCGGTTCTTTGGCCACCTAGACACGTTCAGGTCATCCAGTCTGTCCTTTCATTTCGATTCGGGTTTCAACGCGTACATCGATTTTCCCTCAAACACACCGCGTCATTCCGCAGGTCTTCGCTCGTGGCGAATCATGTGTAATAGGTTAGATCAACAGGTCATTTCTGTAGCGCAGATATGCAATGAGATCCTGCCCTTCTACTCTGGCATAGATTCACTCAGCATTACGTGCCGGGGCCTGGACCGTTACACGGACCCTTTTCAGTACGACTGGCCAGACGAGATAGATTTCGCGTTATGGTCCGAACTTTTTCACCCATTCATCTCTGTCCACAGCCTGGACATACCTTCCACGCTAGTAGAGCCGTTCGTCGCAACTGCGTCACAAGGGCTCACAGGAGAATCCGTTCCCGAAGTATTCCCCTCGCTACGTAACCTTTTTATCATTGGGGATATCTCAGACGAAGATGCCCAACGACACATGGAATATTTCGTCGCGGCCCGCCAGGAGAATGGCCGTCCTATCACTGTCTCTCACCGCGAGGCGTAATAACAGCACTGTAGGGTCAGCAACGGCCATTTTCCATGGAACCCTCCGCAGTTGTTTCCTTCCAATGTACCCTGTTCAAGTCCTGTACGCCGTAACGTTGCCTTGGCTACAAGCACCGTTTACTAAGCCTCGGCTATTTGTGCCATGTCACCACTGGCCCATGTTGCGTTTACTCTCCCCGTGAATCTGAATCCCTGATACCCGGTTTCGTTATTGATTTTCTAGGATTCCTGTGTCGTTTCTCTGTTTCCTTATCTTAGCGGTTCAACACCAGTAGTAGCCCTCCCTTTGTACTACAGTCTTCGCGGGCTCCGAGTACTACGTGAGAGTTCCTTTGAACTGCAGCCTTTATACCGCCATGTTGAGACATTAACTCTGCATCTGTACCTAAATATGTTACTATTTACATCAACCATCTGTAGCTACTGATCTAAAATGTATTTTAAACACGGAGAGCCGTGGGATGAGGGAGGGACACGGAGGTTGTTTCTCTAGCGCCCCTTCTGTTTGTATGTCCCTCTGTGCCTGTGAATTCAAAGAAGAAAGAGATTTCGGTATCAACGGAAGACTTATTAATAATCAGAAACAGTTCAAACCCAAACCAGGGCTCCCAAAGGGCGCAACGCTGCCGCGAATGACTATATCATCACTTCGCACTCGACCTCAAACTCAGGCCTCTGGCCCGGGATCCTCAGAGTCGCGCGAGTTCTTGAAGAAGATGGCTCTTGAGGACATTGCAAGCCTTGCGAAGGATATGAGTGTAGTAAGGTCTGGACGCCGGGGAAAATGGGCGAATTGGCTGCTTGGGTGGCTGTAAAGGAAAAGGAAAACTGCCACACACCATCCTCGTCCTCTTACCTCCTCATCCACGTTTTATAAACATTGGGGATTTCATCGCGCTGTACGTCGAGTCACCCGGGCCAGAGCGGTGTGGGCTCGTGTACTCCTCGTCTACTACTGGTGGGTCGTTTCTCGCTCGCTCGCGATGAGCTTAGATATGCATGCGTGATAATGCTCGGATCACCTGGGCGGAGGAATAGACACGGTACTGTATATAGCGTTTTATTGCGAAGAGCTATCGTTGGCTCTTGCGTTGGCTCCTCGGTGAGGCATCTCCGGCACGCGGGGCCGAGTCGGAGCTGCAAACGAATACTCAACCACCTGGTCGCGGTCTCGCATTGCCCATTGTACACAGACGCCCGCCAAGAAATCCTCCGCCCGATCGACCGCGATATTTCCCTCCCCGTTCTCCTAGGCACAGCCGAGGGTGGTGCTGCCATGACCCGCTTCCTGAAAGCGACGCGCGCCTGCATAGCCCCGAGAGAAGCGTGGAACCCGGGATGATGTCCCCTTAGATAGATTGTACACCTTCTCACTGTAGATAGTACCCACTCTCTACTCCCTTCCCCGCCCCAAAAACAGCCATCCTTCCGTCCAGCCCAACGTTATACCTCACCCACACTCCCCCCGCCGCCTGATCCATTCCTGTACCCATAGGGACCGCGTCTTTGTCATAGTCACATGTTGCGGGATATAAATGCTGATTTAAAAAAAAAAAAAAAAACCACCTGGTCGCGTGGCTGCGGTTCTTACCTGCCAGTCAACCAAGTCAACTTCCTTGATGAAAATGAATGGCCGTTCCGTATCCCCGAACCGCAAGGACATTGTTGTACATCAACGGAAGAAATCGTTGACTCAACAAGGGCCAGGTAAGACCCATCAGGAATACCGATACAATCACTGAGTTTTGTGTTATAGGCCCAGTGGTCCAACGAGTAACAATCGGATCTCTCCCCGACAATGTCCTCCTAGAGATATTCGATTTGGGTAAAGTCGTCGTCGGATATTACTGCAGTGATGAATGTCCACAGAATTGGGAGAAGCTGGTGCATGTATGCCAACGATGGCGATATGTCATTTTTGAATCACCAATCCGTCTCAATCTGCGGCTCCTTTGCACGGAGAAATCGCCCGTGAGGAAACTATTATATGTCTGGCCACCATTTCCTCTCGTTGTCGAATTCTGCTACGATCATGATTGGTCTGAATCGGACAACCCCCAAGACAGCTTCTACGACAACCTCATGGCCGCATTGGAGCATCGTGATCGCGTACGCCAGATTGCCATCGTCATTCCACCCGATTCTCTGTGGAAAAGAATTGTCACAGAAATGCAGGAACCATTTCCAGCGTTGAGTTCTCTTACCCTTGAATCGTTTCAGGAGATTCTTCTTCCCGACACATTTTTTAATGGATCCGCGCCATGTCTACAAGATCTCTCTTTCTTTGAAATATCATTTCCGTCGTTGCCACGACTCCTCTCGTCTACAGGCAACCTCACATCTCTTCGTCTGGTCGAAATCCCTAATTCCGGGTATATCCCACCCGAGACAATGGCTGCATGCCTGTCAACGTTGCCCAAGCTCAGATGCCTTTTCTTCATGTTCGAATCCCCGACACCTCACCCCCAACGAAGAAACAGACCGGTACCCCCACCGAACCGGTTTATTCTCCCCGCTCTCACTCTGTTGGAATTTCAAGGTGTCAGCGAGTACTTGGAAGTCCTCGCTGCCTGCATCGACGCTCCTCTACTCGATGCCTATCACATAGCCTTCTTCCATCAGCTCGCCTTTGACATCCCCCAAACCATTCGGTTCTTCGGTCACCTAGAGTCATTCAGGCCATCTAGTCTAACCTTGCAGTTCCATCCGTCCTCCTATGCCTCTATCGATTTCCCCCCAACAGCGATGCGTTATCCCACGGGTCGTCTCTCATGGGATATCAAGTGTGAAAAATTAGATCGGCAAGTCATTTCTATGGCACAGATATGCAGTCAAATTCTGTCCTTCCGCTCGAGCGTGAAGTCACTCAGCGTTAAGTGCTCAAGTACGTGCGACGGCATCCCAGCCCCCATCCAACAAGACGAGATAGACACAATGCTATGGTCCCAACTTTTTCAATCATTCGCCTCTGTCCAGAGTCTGGACATACCCGCCATGCTAGAGCTGTCCATCGGGGATGCGTTGAAAAGTCTCACGGGCGAATCAGCTGCCGAAGTGTTACCCTCCCTAGACAACCTTTCGATAGTGGGGAATACGTTGGACGAAACTGCACATCCAGGGATACAATCCTTCATCGCAGCCCGCCGGCACAGTGGTCGCCCCGTGGCCGTCTCTCGTCGCAATTGAGGACATCGTAGGTCGGCGCAACCATCGTACTTGGAACCATCCCCACTTGCGTCCTTCCACTCACTCTCTTACCTTCTTCCACCACCTGACCTCACTTCGTTATCTTGCGTGACATGACGGCGATCCTAGACTGGAGGTATGCGACCAACCCCTGTTCTATACCCGCCCGTGTCGTGTTTACAAAAAAAAAAAGAACTCTGACTGGACGCCCTATGTATCCCGGCTTTGGTTGTCGATGTTCTGGAACGCCTTCCGCTTCATCTTTATTATATTTCTCTTTATCATTGATTCCTTTGTGTCGTTCGCCGCCTTTGGTTCCAGACTGCTTTCCGCATCCCGCGCTGCTTTCGCCCAGATGTACCGTGATCTAGAAGTGAGCCCCTCCCCATCTGTGCACTCACCAAAGTGGAGGTCGTAGTTTTGTTTGACAGTTATGGATCCACCTATTCTCAGCTACATACCTTGCTTTTGTATCGCATCCCCCCGGCTTTTGTTTTTATCAGCTCTCCTCAGCTATGGATTTCCCATACTAAAACGACAAAGTGCAACCGACCCAAGACATAGACGTATTTATTCTAGACTCAAACAGGAACGCTCATGACACTTAAGCAGAAGATGCATGCGGGTTGTGTGGGTTGTTCACGTCGAAATCAGGCACACCGCCGAAAAAGAATGTCGAAAGAAAGAGATACCAATGGACATACGCCTTTATGGTGCGCGGGAACGCCAAGTTGAACTCACGTACCGTTCCTGTTGACCAACGCGATGCTATGTGTGTTAGTCGTCCCAATTCGCGCCACGAATGAGTCCTTTCGGACATTGGCAGCCAGCTGGTCTCACGCTTTAACATCGGAGCTACGCCAACGCAGCATGTACACGCTTTTGGCCATTGTATGTGGGCTCCACGCCGGGCGCAGTAAATGTGCTTTGAATTTTTTTCCATTTAACAGGTGAAGAAAGCATAGGCTATCATCATCTCACACTCGACCTCGAACTCGGGGTCATCGCGTCCCAGTGAGGAGAGATTGACATCCTCGACCATGAGATGTGCAATGATATATCCTCATTTGCGAGCTCGAAGCCAGCTTGTGAGGGCTAGAGGGGATGCGGGAAGATAGTGGACGTAATTCTTTCACAGGCTAATTTTCATAACGACAAAAAAAAACATGAGGAGGAAGATGGAATTCCTTGGGCTAAGTGGGTGTAAGGGCGCCACATTGCATCGCGTACTCGTACTACATCATGATATTAATAAGTGCCGTAGACGCTAAGCCTGCACCTGAATCGAATCATGACATGAAAAATAAAGCGCAGCTAGGACGCAAACTTGTCGCCTTGGTTGTCGCAAACGTTGGTTGGTCGAATTGGGTTATGGGAAGAGTCACGTGTCGCGGTGTTGAACCTCTGGCAGCCGGGACGAGTCGGAGACTGAGTCATCTGAGAATCGGAACGCTAACTTGTATTGATGCAACAACAGGGAAAATCGCTGATTCAACAATGTCCTGGTAAGCTCATCACTAACAGTAACCTTATATCGATTTCTGAGTTGTGTGGTGTGGTGTGGTGTAGGCCAGGTGTTCCAACGAGTAACAATCGGATCTCTCTCCGATGACGTCCTCCTAGAGATATTCGATTTTTATCGAGATGAATTCGCATGGAATTGGGAGGAGCTGGTGCACGTATGTCAGCGATGGCGATACGTCATTTTCGCATCACCAATCCGTCTCAATCTGGAACTGCTTTGCACGGAGAAATCACCTGTGAGGACGTTGTTAGACGTTTGGCCACCCCTTCCTCTTCTTATCCACTGGCCACTATGGAATGACCCTGTCGGGATCCAGAGCTTCGACAATCTCTTTTCCGCATTGGAGCATCGCGATCGTGTCCGCCAGATTAGTATAGCCAGTTCAGTGGATTCTCGATGGGAACAAATTGTTACGGCGATGGAGGAGCCATTTCCAGCATTGAGATCTCTTTTTTTTGCGTCAAATGACTCGGACATTCTTTTTCCAGATAACTTTTTGAACGGATCCGCCCCGTGTCTACAAAATCTCGTTCTCGAATCAATCTCATTTCCGTCGTTGCCGCGACTTCTCTTGTCTACCAGCGACCTCACATATCTTAATCTTTTCAATATTCCTGATTCTGGTAACATCTCACCCGAGGCAATGGCCAAATGCCTGTCTGCCGTGCCAAAGCTCAGATCCCTTGATATCCATTTCAAATCCCCGACACATCGTCCCCAACAAAGAAATCGATTTGTACCGCCGACCCGGTTTGTTCTTCCCGCCCTCGCTCGGTTGTATTTTACATGTGCGAGCGACTATCTGGAAGCCTTGGCGTCCCAAATCGATGCACCTCTACTCAAGGACGTCAAAACAGACTTCCTCACTCAACCTGTCTTTGACATCTCGCAGACCAGTCGGCTCTTTGGTCACCTAGACTCGTTCAGGAAATCCACTCTAACCTTGAAATTCGACATGGATACCATCCCTGACAACTTTTTTCTTACCATTTATTCCTCAAAGGAACTGCGGCATTCCGGGCGTCCGTGGTCTATCAGTTGCAGAAGGTTAGATTGGCAAGTCAGTTTCGTGGCCCAGATATGCAACCAGATTCTGCCCTTCCGCTCCAGCGTCGAGTCACTCAACATTGAGTTCTCCAGCGACTTAGAGCTCTTGCAAGGAGACGAAATTGATCCCACGACATGGCTCCAACTTTTTCACTCATTTACCTCTGTTCAAAGTTTGTACATATCTGCCTCGCTAGAGCGGTCCATCGCAGCTGCGTTGCAAGGTCTCACGGGAGAATCAGCTGCCGAAGTATTCCCCTCGCTACACAGCCTTTCCATAGTGGGGGGTATATCAGGAGAAGCCGGGAAACAAGGCATACAATCCTTCATCGCAGCTCGCCAGCACGACGGTCGTCCTATAGACGTTTCCTATAGACCTTTCTCGCCGCAAGTTCTAGGGACGACATTATAAGGTCGTCACAGCCATCGTCCTTTGAACCATCTGCATTTACTTCATTCCACTCGTTCCCTTTTCTTCTTCGCTCCTCTCTGCATTTTTCGTGCTTAGAGAGACCGACGGCATGCCATCTACACCCCAATTTGTGCTCACCCCAGTCACGACAGCTTTTTTACGCTACGGGCTCAGTCACGTCGTTGTGTCGTTATGTTACGCTACCCTGTGTCGTCTTTATCTCTATTGGTTCCTTAATGCCTGGCTCCTGGACTTAGACTGCTTATTTGACCCCGCAGGCTATTCTCCCCTTTTTACCACGCATTTCCCTGCAGTTCTGCTTCCCGAATTGCTTTTGTATTTTTACTGAATGTGTTGCTATTTCAATTCTATCAATCACCTGTAGCGAGCACGAATTCTGAAATTTCGTCAACACCAAGAGCCATGGAATAAAGGAGCATAGCGAAGGCTGTTTCTCTAACCGATTCTGTTTCAACACTCCCGTGTGCCACTGATGGTCGCTTGAGACTTTTACGCAGGGTGCACTTGCGTCAGCCAGATCGCCAAAGTCCGAACCCTCGAAAGAGAACATAGAAGAAAAGAGGTATCGATATTTTGTACAATATGTGATATACATGGGGCGCAGAAATACTCCTATACCTTTCCCGATGCTCAGCCTTAAACCCTTAATTTGATTAAAGATAGAAATTATGCAGACAATCCCGAATCAAAGGATCGCCAAGAGCGCGACCGTGACGCTGCGCGTGTTGGTCGTCCCAATTCGCGCGTGAACGGAATTCCTTTCGCACGCCCACTGGCAGCTTATCGCAGACGTCACATTACACGCTAGTGCCAGTGCAGCATGTCCGAACTGTTGTCTGCGGTGTTCAGGCTCTGCAGATATAGTGACATGCATCAAATTCACCAATGAGGATATCAGGGCACTTTTTATGACCAAGTGATGTAAATCTCTTTATTTTTATTTTAGAGAGAATTCCGAATTCGAGGTTTGAGTGCGAAAATGATGGGATATTCCGTGACTATGTTCCTCCTCTCCCACTAAATGGGAAAAAAAAAAAAAACTGAGGCCAGTGTGCGCGAGGGTTATAGCGGACGTGCGAGGATAACGAATGTGAGTTCTGTAACAGAAAAAAAAGGCATGAGGGGGCTAGACAGGAAACATGGAACTGCCACACACATCGTCCTCGCCTTTCTTCGAACTCCTTATTCTTCACTTTATCAATTGGGATTTGGTTGCGTGGTAGGTTGAGTCACAAGAAGGGCATGCGGGGGCTGTCGCATTTCCGGCCGCGGCCGAGTCGGAGTTTGAGAAACCAACATACCAACATTACACATCCGAGAACACTCCACACGTCACCGTCAGTCCAACTTCTTCTTTGAATCATTCCATAAACAAAACGTTGTTGTTTGTCAACGGATGGTTCTGGGTAAGACTCATCTGAAATAACTTGAACCATACGGATTGCTGAGTTTGTGTGGTGTGGTGTGGTGTGGTGTGTAGGCCCTGTTTCACGACGAATAACAGTCGGATCTCTCCCCGACAATGTCCTCGTAGAGATATTCGATTTTTATCAAGAAGACAACTACGTTTTTCCACGGAATTGGCAGAAGCTGGTGCACGTATGCCAACGATGGCGATACCTCATTTTTCAATCACCAATCCGTCTCAATCTGCTGCTTTTTTGCACAGAGAAAACTCCCGTGATAGATCTGTTAGATGTCTGGCCAGCCTTTCTCCCTCTCATTATCGAAGTCAGCTACTTCATGTTACAGGCGAAGAACTCAGAACCGACCGGCCCCGACTGGGAACTTGAAAACAGGTCCCTCGACAACCTCGTTGCCGCATTGGGGCGTTGTGACCGCGTACGCCAGATTGATATCACCAGTATACCGGTTTTTTTTTTGGAAAGAATTGTCACCGCAATGCAGGGGCCATTTCCAACATTGCGATATCTGACGCTCCAGGCAATTGAGGCATCAGTATTTCCTCTTCCTCTGAAATACGCCCCGTGTCTACGAGATCTCACGCTCTCGAGGATCTCATGTCCGTCGTTGCCACTACTCCTCTCGTCTACCAGCGACCTCACATCTCTTCGTCTTTTCGAATTACCTAATTCTGCCAGTGGATACATCTCACCCGAGATAATGGCTACGTGCCTGTCCACGTTGCCGAAGCTCGAAACCTTTGTTATCAGTTTCGTATCCCCTCTTCCTCTCCCCCAACGAAGAAGCCCGCCACCGACCCGGTTCGCTCTACTCGCTCTCACTGTGTTGGTTTTCAAAGGTCCGAGCGAGTACCTGGAACTCCTGGCAGCCCGAATCGATGCACCTCAACTCGAAGAATTTCAGATACACTTCTCCTATCAGCCCGTCTTTGACGTCCCCCAAACCATTCGCTTTTTTAGTCACCTAGACTCGTTCAGGCCATCCAGTCTTACCTTGATATTCTTTCTGTTTTCCAAAGGCTCCATATATTTTTCCTCGCGTCATCCCGGGCATCCCTCCACGTGGCAAATCACGTGCGAAAGGTTAGATCAGCAAGTCAGTTCTGTAGCACAGATATGCACCCAGATTCTGCCCTTCCGCTCTAACGTCAAGTCACTCCAAGTCAAGATTAATCTCTACGGTGTCACCGACAGGTTGCCAGAAGTGGAGACAGTTCCCACGCTATGGTCCCAACTTTTTCAATCATTTGCATCTGTCCAGAGTCTGGAAATACATGCCACGCTAGAGCCAATACTCGCAGCTGCGTTGCAAGGGTTCACAGGAGAATCATCTGCCAATGACGAAGTATTTCCCTCGCTATGCAACCTTTCCATAGTCGGGGATACGACTCGCCGTGACAAAACCGCGCAACACGGCATACAGTCATTCATCGCAGCCCGCCAGCAGGACGGTCGTCCTATCGCCGTCTCTCGACAGTCGAGGATATGGTGAGGCTGGCGCGGCCATCTCCCTTGGGACCGTCCCCGTCTGGTTTCTTCCACCAAGTTTTCTTCCTTCCACCATCTTCCCTAGACTCAATATCCTGCTTTCCATGACGGTGATCCTGGACTGGAGGTATGCCACCAACCCGTGCCCTACGTCGGCCCATGTCATGTTTACCAAAAAAGAATCTACTACTACTACCCAATCTGTCTCTATTGTTCTGGAGCGCCGCGCCTTCATTTGAGTCTTCTCTATCTTTGACCCCTTTGTGTCGGTCTCCTCTAGTCTTAGATTGCTTACCGCACCCCACGTGCGCTCACCTCAGTTCGCGACCCATTCCCCTTCCCACCATGCTTCATCATGATCTCACTAGTAGCCCATCATTTTCATACTTTCACACTGGCACCACATTGAATTTGTGATATCTGCTACGTCGAGAGTTCAAACGGAGCTGCCAGAGGCAAAACCGCAAGGCGGAAGCAGCAATCGGCGACTGCAGCTAGGAACCGATCAATCTCCATTCATCTCTCGTAACACATCCTTTCCGCTGGTCCTGAATGTGATTAGATGGGTGGATAGGGATTAGCATCATGCCATTTATTCCAAAATTGAGACCTTCAAGATTGGTGTATTTACGCCACTTGTTTGAGCACGCTGCGAATGACTGGCGATGCGTGCAAGCTATGGCCATGCTAACAGTTCAAATACTCATGACCAAAAGCACCGCAACACGAGCCGCGTCCGCAGAGAGCGAGTGAAAGGTTACAATGCGACGTCATCTGTTGAAAGCGGCGTCAGTCACGACACCGTGACCGTCGCGTCTGTCGAGAGGCAGCTGATTGTCACAAATCAGGTGCATGATCACGCGCCAGCCAATGACAGCGGCCGCAGCCCGCGTGACGTGACTGGCGCGTCTTCGAACCACCTAGCAGAGATACAACAATCGGCAGCAACAACTTCTTTGAAGCATTCCATATTCCATAAACAAGGCTGTTCCCTGTCAACGGATGGTTCTGGGTAAGACTTATCTGGAACAACTTGAGCCATTACGATTGCTGAGTTGTGTGGTGTGGTGTAGGCCCAGTTTCACGGCGAGTAACAATCGGATCTCTCCCCGACAATGTCCTCGTAGAGATATTCGATTTTTATCAAGTTCCCATCAACAACGACAGCCATGAATCTCCGTGGAATTGGGAGAAGCTGGTGCACGTATGCCAACGATGGCGATACCTCATTTTTCAATCACCAATCCGTCTCAATCTGCAGCTTTTTTGCACAGAGAAATCTCCTGTGATGAATCTGTTAGATGTCTGGCCAGCATTTCCTCTCGCTATCAAAGCCGACTACAACAATCTCGACTTACTATGGCCCAAGTCAGAATCGGACCACCTCGACTCGGAAAGAGACAAGTTCCTCGACAATCTCATGGCCGCATTGGGGCGTTGCGATCGCGTACGCCAGATTGACATCGCCAATCTACCGGGTTTTTTGTCGGAAGAAATTGTCACGGCAATGCAGGTGCCATTTCCAGCATTGAGATCTCTGTCGCTCCAGTCAGATCAGGTGTCAATATTTCCTCTTCCTGATACATTTTTGAATGGATCCGCTCCGTGTCTACGAGATCTCACCCTCGAGGGCATCTCATATCCATCGTTGCCACGACTCCTCTCGTCTACCACCGACCTCACATCTCTTCTTCTTGTCGGATTCCCTAATTCTGCGAGTGGGTACATCCCACCCGAGATAATGGCCACATGCCTGTCCGCGTTGCCCAAGCTTGAAACGTTTGTTATCAGTTTCGTCTCCCCTCCTCCTCGCCCCTAACAAAGAATATGGCCACCAACCTGGTTTGTTCTACCCGCTCTTACTGTGTTGGATTTCAGAGGTCCGAGCGAATACCTGGAACTCCTGGCAGCCCGAATCGATGCACCTCTATTCAATGAATTCCAGATTAACTTCTTCCATCAGCCCGTCTTTGACATACCCCAAACCATTCGCTTCTTTGGCCACCTGGACTCGTTCAGGCCATCCTGTCTAACTCTGGTATTCTCTCTCTTTCTCAGCGCTTCTATATCTTTTCCCTCCGAGTCGCGTTATCCTTCCTCGTGGAAAATCACGTGCCCATGGCAAAGTTTAGATCAGCAGGTCACTTCTGTAGCACAGATATGCAGCCAGATTCTACCCTTCCGCTCTAGCGTCAAGTCACTCAACATTGAGTTCTACAGTCCCATCGATATCTTGCCAGTAGAGGAGACAGATCCCACGCTATGGTCCCAACTTTTTGACTCATTTCCCTCTGTCCAGCGTCTGGAAATATCTTCCATGCTCGAGCTGTCAGTCGCAGCTGCGTTGCAAGGGCTCACGGGAGAGTCATCTGTCGAAGCATTTGTCGTTACAATAGCTTAGATAATCCTGTGAGATTAGATAGCGTTCAGTCGTAGGCAAGAAGACTTTATTCATAGATCATAAGTACCTGTGAGATTAGATAGCGCTAAGACACAGGTAAGCCAAATATGGTAAGAAATGACATAAGCTATACTCACTTCAGTCGTAGGCAAGAAGACTGAAGTGAACGCGTCGAAAACTACGTTCTTTTATACTGTCCAGAGCAGATGTAAATGTCCAGAATAATAGCATTCTTTATTCTACCCATAATCGTGTATCTAAGTGTCCAGGGAGCTAGTCCCGTACATAAATTGTCATTAATCATATTTACTCCGTTCCGCGGTTTCCGGTCCGCTAGATCCGCGGGATCCGGGTCGCGTCTCAACATCCCCCCGTGATTAAGACAATCCTAATCAAAGATTAGATAAGTCCCAGTCCCGTGAGGAAGTCTTGCAGCTTCACGTGCGCGTGTGGCTTAGTGAAGCCATCGGCAAGCATATCGAGGGTCGAAGTCCTTATCAGATCAATCTGACCTTCTTCGATGTACTCGCGGATAGCGTGATGCTTTATCGGAATATGTTTTGATCTTTTTCCGGTCACGGGATTCAGCGCTAGGTCAATCGCGCCTTTGTTATCACCATGTAAGGGAATTGGATCTGAGATCTCGTATCCGATCTCGCCGAAGAAGCTCCGATACCACGCGGCCTGATTGGCTGCATCTGTGAGCGCCATGTACTCCGCCTGAGTAGTGCTCTGCGCGACTGTCTTTTGTTTGCGCGATGACCATGAGATGGCTGCACCACCAAGTAGATAAACATAGCCAGATGTTGAGTGGCAATCATCAGCCTGATCACCAAGGCTGGAATCCGAATATCCGTGCAATCCATCACCGCGCTCGCCATCGTAACGCAGCCTGAGGGCCTGAGTGCCCTTTAGATAAGATAAGATGTACTTGGCTAGGCGCAGATGTTGAGGCGATGGGTTTGATGCGTACTGCGCAAGGCGCGATACCGCAAAGGATATATCGGGTCTAGTCCCGATCTGCACATAGAGCAGGCTGCCGATAATCTTTTGATAATCTTTTATCTCTGCAGGCGTTGCCTCTCCATTGTGTTTGATCAGGTGCGTCTCTGCACCAGCGGGAAGCGGGGTGCGCGCCGGGTTAGCATCAGCCATTCCGAAGCGATCGACGATCTCCGAGATGTAACGCGATTGGTCTATCTCTAGGCGTTTGATTGACCTATCCCGAGTGATCCGGACTCCGAGATAAGAGTCGATCTCTCCGAGATCAGTCATCTCGTAGCGACTAGATAAGGTAATCTTAATCTGATTGACCCCATCGCGCGAATCGCCTAAGATCGTGATATCATCGACATAGAGGATTATGATTAGCTGTCCCCCCGCATCTTGGCGATGATAGATCCCCGCATCCGAGTGCGTGCGCGTAAAGCCGAGCCCTATGAGAACTCCATGGAATTGCGAATTCCATGCGCGCGAGGCTTGCTTGAGTCCGTACAATGCCTTTTTGAGGAGGCAAACCTTATCTGATTGGGCCTGATCAATGAAACCTTCCGGCTGCTCCATGTAAATCTCCTCATCCAGTAAGCCGTTCAGGAACGCCGATTTGACGTCCATTTGGTGGATCTCCCAATCCTCTAGCGCGGCCAACGCTAGCAGCAGTCTCAAAGACTCGAAACGTGCTACTGGAGAGAAGGTTTCATCATAGTCAATTCCCTGTATTTGAGTGAACCCCTTGGCCACCAGCCGAGCACGAAAGTGTCCATCTGCTTTGTGCTTGAAGACCCATTTAGATTTGACGGTCTTCCGGCCCGGCGGTAAAGGCACGAGAACCCAAGTGCCATTCTTGGCTAGCGCGTCAATTTCATATGCGCAGGCACGTTGCCACTCCTCGGCTCGGTCCGATGCCATCGCTTCCCGATAAGATAAGGGGTCGCGTACCTCGGCAGCACTAAGTAGAACCGCGTGAGATAACTGAGCGGGCCTCCTGGCGCGCGAGCTAGCAGTTGCAGTAAGATACTGCGGATTCTGCTTCGGGTTAGCACGCAGACGCCTGGGAGAAGGCGGACGCTCCGGGACAACGCCCGAAGGCCCCGGAACAGGTGGGGCCGGAGGCGGTCTGCGCAGAGGCAAGAGCGGGCGAGGTAAAGGCGGGCGAGGCGGCGCAACATCCGGAGTGAGCTGCAGTGCCGGAGGGCGGGATGGCGGGGTCGCATACACAGAGGTGTTAGCGGGTGTTTGCGGAGGCGCGGGGCCTCCGGGTTCACTCGAGGGAAAATGAAGAGTCACAGGCCAATCTATTGCGAGGGGCTGCACCGGAGGAGCGGACGGCTCAACGCTCTCCTTAGCAGGGAACTCGCGCTCATCAAACGTCACATCGCGGGACAGCATGACCGAGCGTTTGCTCCTATTCCATAAACGGTACCCCTTAGATCCGGGCTCATATCCGACAAAGATCGTCGGGATCGCCTGAGGATCTAGCTTCTTCCGGAGTTCCTCCGGGACGTGCGCGTAAGCGCGACATCCGAAGATCCGGAAGTATGAGACATCCGGAACGTGCCCACCGTTCCAGAGTTCGTGCGGAGTGCGCCAACCAAGGACGCGTGTAGGAGTTCTATTGTATGTGTGAACTGCAGCATCTACTGCAAGCTCCCAGAACCCGAGAGATAAGCCGGCGCTGTGGAACATCGCGCGCGCCTTATCTAAGATCGTGCGATTCCATCGCTCGGCTACACCGTTCTGTTGAGGCGAGTAAGGCATTGTGGTGCGATGCTCGATGCCATGCTCCGATAAGATAAGCTGCATCGGGCCACCCATGTATTCCCCTCCGCGATCGCTGTGTATTGCCAGGATCTTATCTGATGTTTGCTTTTCTGCGCGCACCAGGAAGTCCTTGAAGGCATCTACGATCTGATCTTTACTTTTGAGGAAATACACTACGGCATGTCGGGAATAATCATCGATAAATGATCCCATGTACAGCGCGCCTTGAATTGATTGCTTTTGCATCGGACCGGCTAGATCACTATGGATCAGCTGCATTCTAGCGGTCGATCGCTTAGGCGAAGCCGTAAAGGGTAAGCGAGATTGCTTCCCGAGCGCACATCCGGGGCAGGGAGATTGATCCCGATCTTGATCGATCGGTGCGGTTAGCGCGATCCCTTTGACTGATTCACTATATCGCATAAGCGCGTTATACGACATATGCCCCATCCTTTGATGCCAGATGTCGATTGATTGGGCTGCACTCCCGTGCACATTGATCGCCGGGTTGGAAGTATCAAAGTAGAATAGATTATCTTCCATGTAACCCCGTGCGATCTTCCGATCTTTAACGTAGATCTCAAATCCTGCGTTATCAAATGTGATCTTGCCACCTTTCCGCATCAGCGCGCCGACCGAGAAGAATCGCGCGCGAGCGTCAGGGACGTGCATCACATCATGCAGGGTCAATTGAATGTTTTTGTTCCCTCCGAGGGGTGTGACAACAATATCTCCGGTTCCGATCTGATCGATTTCGGCGTGCCCACCAAGACTGACTTGTCCCCGGGCCGGCTTCCACGAAGTGAAGTCGGATCGATAAGGGCTGATATGATGCGTGGCGCCGGAATCAACCATCCATCGCGATCTCACAGCAGCGTAAAGGGAAACGCGCATATCATTACTGTCATCGGAGATCTCGGTGATCGTAGCGGTAGGTACTATGTGCGCGTTGACCGCCTTGCTTCCGCTAGACGTCTGCGCCGCGCTCCCCTGCTCCTTATCCTTTTTATCTTTGGCAGCCAGATCCTTCTTCTTCTTCTTACACTCGTTACTTTTGTGCCCCTTTTTATTACAGTAGAAACATGTAATATTAGTCTTATCATTGCGTTTGATTGGGGCGATCTTGTTGAGTGAAGCGGAAGTTCCGGACCGTCGACCTTCCTCATTTAGAATGCGTTCCTGGACCGTGGTCGGGGAAAGATCCTTGGGCGCTCCGGTGGCCAAAATGGTCGACGCGACTGCCGAATAGGACTCGGGAAGTGCCTTGATCAAGATAAAACATAATTGAAGATCGGAGATATTCATATTGTTGTTACGTAGGGTGATGCACGCGTCATTAAGTTTCTGCAATTGAGGCATCATCGGTTTTGATTCCTCGAGGGATGTCCCGGTCAGGGCAACCCAACTATTGAACGCGGACATAGATCCGACGCCTCCGTAGATCCGTTGAAGTTCCACCCACTTAGCTTTAGCAGTTCCGAACTTTGTATCATCAGAGACTGAGTTCCAGACGTCCTTTTGACAATACATCTCAAAGACGCCCGTTATCATCCCGTCAGTTTCCGTCCAGGCTGGAGTGGGGGTAGATTGATCTACGGTCACATGATCTTTAAGTCCGTTAAGCCGCAGAAGTGCTTGCATGCGCGATGACCAGACAGCCCAGTTAGATCCGTCGAGGATCTCGATCCCGGCTGCAGGAGGGAATGTGATTGCAGGCATAATTTGCTATTGATAAGATAAAGCGATGATTTTTTGATAACCTGGGAATGAGGAGCAGTCAGACCCAGAGATCGAAGATCTGATTGGATCCCTGACGTATTCAGCTGTGCACCCTGAATCTTATCAGATCCAGTCTCTCGGACTTTGCGCGCGGTGTGATCTAATAATCTATCCTATCTTAGCGTACCGCAGTTGTGACGAGCCCAAGCGCTCAGGGGAGTGATTACCCCCGCCTTGTTCTAGACCCAAGAACCGTGCTCCGCAAGGAAGTCATCGGCCAACCGTTCAGTAGGCAAATAGTCCCCGGGGCCTCCCACCCGGTTTCCTAACATGGCAGTAGGGCCGCATCCGGCTCGTCCGCGCCGCGCCTGACCGGCTAACGTGCGTCCGTTTCCCTGGGCTAAATTAATTAAGTAACCGCGCAAACCGGGCCGAGAGAAAACTCGCGCGTGCTTCAGCGTCGCCGCGCTCTCGCACAACGCTCGCGGGAAATCCCGGAAAGGGATCCAGCCTACGCCGATCCCCCGGCTCCAAGGACCGGGAGAAGTGGGATTACCAAGCGAAGTAAACAGAAGCTCGCCTTAGGGAGAACCGTAAGCGCGTAGAGTAGTGCAAGTGCGAGACTGTTGTAATTTGATCTTCTTTGGAATTCACAGGGGCGCAGGGCCCATAACCTGTCGTTACAATAGCTTAGATAATCCTGTGAGATTAGATAGCGTTCAGTCGTAGGCAAGAAGACTTTATTCATAGATCATAAGTACCTGTGAGATTAGATAGCGCTAAGACACAGGTAAGCCAAATATGGTAAGAAATGACATAAGCTATACTCACTTCAGTCGTAGGCAAGAAGACTGAAGTGAACGCGTCGAAAACTACGTTCTTTTATACTGTCCAGAGCAGATGTAAATGTCCAGAATAATAGCATTCTTTATTCTACCCATAATCGTGTATCTAAGTGTCCAGGGAGCTAGTCCCGTACATAAATTGTCATTAATCATATTTACTCCGTTCCGCGGTTTCCGGTCCGCTAGATCCGCGGGATCCGGGTCGCGTCTCAACAGCATTCCCCTCGCTTTGCAACCTTTTCATAGTCGGGGATATGTCGGACCGTGACGAAACCGCGCGACAAGGCATACAATCATTCGTCGCAGCCCGCCAGCAGGACGGTCGGCCTATCGCTGTCTTTCGACACTTGAGGACATTGTGAGGCTGACGCAGCCATATTCCTTGGATCCGTCCCCATTTGGTTCCTTCCACTCATTCATTTGCTTTCAACTATAATCTGCCCTACAATCGATATCTTGCTTGCCTTGACGACGATCCTGGACCAGAGATATGCCACCAACCCATGCCCTTCGCTGACCCATGTTGTACTACTACCCTATCTGTCTCTGTTTCGTTTATGATGTTCTCGAACGCCGCGCCTTCAGTTGGATCACCTTATTTCCTCTATCTTTGATTCCGTACTATGAATTTTGCATCTGGTCTCACAAGCAGACCTCCCTTTCGTGGTTCACGCCGTTTCTATTATTTTCGCTGCATTTTAGAGTACGGATGGTTGACGTCATTAAAATGTTCTTAAGAACGTTTTCGGAGAGCATCCCACGTGTCGGAACAGCGCGGAAACTCTTTCCCTTGCCCCACTTCTGTTTGTATGTGCTTGCGGTAGCCGCGCCACTAAATGCCACAGAAACGATGTAAGGGACAAACGAACATAACATGCTGGTGATGTGCTAACTCGTTAAGAATACTCCTGCACCTGTCTCGATTAACTCTCACGTAAATGGCAGGAAGCAGATGTATTGTAACTTTGGTGCAAACCCCCCAAAATCCAAAGCTTGCAGAGAGCGCGACGTTGTGCAACCATGACATTGGCCGTGCCAATGCGCGTCATGAATGACCCTTTTTGCGCGCCCAGCTTGTCACATGGATAACATAGGAGCACTAGGTGCCTACAGGTGCAATAAGGGACATAAGTTTTTTACTGTTTAGTGAATGAGGAAAACATAGTTGCGGACTAGCCATTCGAGTCATCACCTCGCACTCAACCTCGAACTCAATGGCAGGGACCTCGCGCGGGTTCTTGAAGAACATTATTGATTATGGAAAGCACTCTTATATCCTCACTTGTGAACTCGAAGGCCAGTAGTTGAGGGGGCTGGGACAATAAACGGTTCTGTAACTGAAAAATAAAACGAGGGCACTATAGAGGTAGAGGAAAAACGCGCATATCCGGCCACCTGCCGAGTCGGAGCTGAGCCATGTCAGCCTGACTCAGCCATTTCTATCACACCCTCTCCGGTCACCCCCCGTCCAGTCACTCCTTTTTCTCGCTCAATTCTCACTCAACCACCACAACATTTAGCCTTCAGTATCTAGTACCATATCTGTATATATTCGGTGCGTTTTGTTGAAAGAATTATGGTGTACACTCTCGCTCCCTGCAGTGAGGATATCAGTACAAAGGTTAGCGCAGCCACCATCTCTCGGAACCATCCCTAATACTTCCTTCCACTTGTTCCTTCTAGTCCCCCTTGTTCCACTGTCTGCCATCATTCGAGTCTTGTTGTCTTGCATGCCATGACGACGATCCTGAATCGGAGGTGTGCCATTGCCTGGTATGCCGGCCCGCCGTGTCGTGTTTTATAAACAAAATTGTCTCAGCTTTCGTAAATGTTCTGGAGTACCTTCATTGCATCAACTGTGACATATCCAAGTGCTTTTCTCTATCGTTGATTCCTTTACGTCGGTCTCCTCTGGGCCTTAAACTGTTTACTGTACCCTGCACTCCGTTGAATTTCAGTTCGCTATCCATTTCCATCGTTCCACAGTTCTGGATCCTGGTCTGACTAGCAGCCCTCCTTTAAATTACGTTTGGGGTACCGTCATATTTGCAATGAATATATGAGTTACTGTTTACATTGATCACCTGTAGCTAAAATGTAGTTTTTAAAACTGAGTGCCATGGGATGTTGTTCCCTAGAAGTCCTAAGTATGCATTGGGGAATCTCCGAGTGTGTACGGTGTCGCTTTGAATCTCAGCTCCGGCCGGGCGCCGAGTCAGAAGCGAGAGTGACACTCAGCATCCCTCCTCTTTGATGCAAATGGATGAACTGTCTTTAGACTCGTACTCAAATAGAAATGGTGTTGCACTTGCACAAGGAACCGGTAAGGCTCATCCGAAACCCTGATCATAGGAGTTCAAGTTGTTGAGTTTGTATGGTACAGGCCCGATGTCCGAAGGCGTAACCATCGGATCTCTCCCCGATGATGTCCTGCTAGAAATAGTCTATCAGGTCTACATGCCAACAACCGACACGCGTTCAAGTTATCTTGCATTTAAATGGGTCCAGCTGACGCACATTATTAGTCCGGTCACCCCCCCGTTCTAGCCAATCCATTTTTCTCACTCAATTCTCACTCAACCACCACAAAATTTAGCCTTCAGTATCTAGTACCATATCTGAATATATTCCGTGCATTTTTTCTTTCAGAAATTGTGGTGTGCTGTGGAATGAAATCAGTGCATTTGTCACACATTTGTCACACTTGCCAACTGATGAGTCTGAAATTTGGTGTGACCTAGCGTGACTGACCGGAAGGGGGGCGACTGGAGAGGGGGCGGGGATAGTAAGAGGGACACACAAGATCGGAAAACGATCTCATGTGTGCGGTCAATACTGAGGCTGTCACCTCGCATGCCGCATGCGTAGTAGAGGGGGTTGAGGAGAATTGAGATTGCAAAATGTTCAAAGGGACGTGAGTGCCAACTGCCAAGATCATGGCCGCGGACCTTGAGTGGTGGTGGGGGGCTGCAGGGATGCCGCAAGGGCAATGTCGCAGGGCGACCGTCGGGACAGCGGGAGCAGCAGCAAGGGGAGATGGCAAGGGCCACACAGAGTAGGAGGTGAACCCGGGCGACGATAGCACAAGTCACTGGTGTCAGCTCTCGGACGGCCGCGACAGTGGCGCCCAAGCAACTGTGACACTATGGACCGTTTGCACGGCACGGTGCCCCCTCCGTGCCAGTGGGTAGACACGAGGGGAGGGGCGAGGCGACAACGGAGGTGACAGAGGAGGACGGGCGATGGAGGTGATACAGGAAGCGAGCGACAAAGGGCCATGCAATAGTGCCAGTCACTGGCGTCAGGCGTTCAGACAGTCGCAATAGCGATGCCTGCGCGACCTTGACGCCGTTGACCGTCAAAGCATGGACCCCTCCCCTCAGTGCCGGGTGGATGCGAGAAGCAAGGGGATGTAAGGGAAGGAAGGAAAGTCAGTGGGAGAAGTCCAAAAAAATAATTCAGACGCACCAGCATGGCCCATGCTTACAGACAGACTCAGTGGTGGGAGCGCGGGGAAGGCATCGCGAGGAGGCATTGCAACGGCAGCGTGGCGCCAGAGGGCGTGTGACGGCTGCATCAGAGTGGACGACGATGGCTGTATCAGAGAGAAGGACAAGAGAAGGGGAGGCGATGACACCGAGGAGGCGAGAGGGTGGGCAGCGATAACATCGGCAGCGACAGAGAGGAGGCGACAGAGCGAGAGGCGACATCGCCAAAAATAAATAAAAATGCACGAACTGAGGCAAGCCACGTTGAAATGAGCCGTACAGTACTGTACAGTACAGCAGAAGGGCCAGGTGGGGATTAACTTGAAAAAACTTTCCAGGTAACTTGACGAGCATGGCCGCCCCGACTCCAGTCAGAATCACTCCAAATTGGGAACGATTCCGTGCATTTGCCGCTAGTGGATGTCATGTCGGCAAGAGCTGTCGCGGCTTGCCTTTAGCGAGTCCTTAGCGACGTCAATAATGTCGCGTCGCCTCAGGCCTCAGGGTCCAAAGGTTGTTCTCGTTTACGATGTGGGAAGCAACGAGTTCTTCCTCCCAGCACCACGCATCTAATTCAGTTGGGCTACTCACTTGCTTGTATGGGTGTACGGTACAGTACTGTATTGTAAGTTTCCTGGCCTTCAAGAAGTTGTCGGATCGTAAGCATGGGGGTGACATGTGTCATGTGGACCCGCCCAGGTTGACATTTCCGAGACAGGTGTCATATGTATGTGACACTTTATTTGCATTTATTTATCTGTGTTTGCATTGTTGTGCATTTGTCGATCTATTATTTATCAAGTCAACCCTCGGTCGCGGTATCAATTTCCTCTGCTTGCTCTCTGTCGCCACGTCCCCCCACTTCTCTCTCCTTTCTGTCGCTCTGCTCTGCCCCCGGTTGCTCCATCCGCCTCTCTGTCTCCACCACTGCCTGCCCTTTGGCATTGCTTCCCTCTCTCGCCCTTGCCTGTTGCCGCCACTGCCTGAGCTCTGGTATAGGGGGTATGCATAGTTTGACTCAGAGTTTAAAGGATGCTGTGATGAGAAGGAGGTCCAGAGTGACATCATGCAAGAGTGGTACTTCTTCCCTGCTGACCGTCTCGGTCGCTGGCGCGGTGTGCAGATTCTGACAGTCGAACATGGATCCGATGGAGGGGCCGTGCACTCTAGCCTTGGTAAGTGCATCGTGACCAAACTGGAGCCGCTACGATTTTATTCTTATAATCAAAACCTATTCCGGCATTTTTAGAAAGAGTGTGAGCTGCGGCATCAAGAAGTTTTGGTTGGATGATCCAACAGAGTAGGCGTATTCCCTTTTTTTTCATCATTGGCTTATGCACCATCAGGGCAGTGCAGACTCTAAAGGATGTATTCAATGGCATGTACGCGTTTGGTTCGTGAGAGATTTACAAGATTCATTCACTGACAGTGGAATCTATAGCGTGTGTCAGCGTCTCAAGGATATCCTTCGACAGTATGAATCGTGGGAACATCATTTTGAATGTGTGATTCGGTCCAAGGAGCTCGAAGTTCTGCTATTCTGTGTTCGAGAAGTTGCTCAGCAGCAGCAGCTCGCGCAAGGACCCTTGCTCTGGGATGATCCCTTGCCACCGCAGGAGCAACTCCAACTGGCCCATACGTTTACATGTCCTGTTTCGGCCCGCTGTTTGTACATAGTGTACCATGTTGTTGAATTAGATCTATGCAATGTTATCTGGATTTCTGAACTATCACTAAGCGCGAAATGTAGCCCTATAAAGTCAAGATGGTTCTAGTTTCAAAACTAGCACTAGCTGAGGAACTAGACCTATGTGTGGAACTAGAGAAAGTTGAAAAACTAGAGAAAGTTGCGTACCTAGAGCTTGCCTAGAGCTAGATGAGCTTCCTAAGTCCAGGGTTGTCAGCATCAGCCTGACCCCCCATCAGCGAGGGTCGGCCATCACCTGACCCATCAAGCATCAGATGCGAATCCGATGGGGGGTCAGGAAAAGTTCACATCACGTGTATATTACATGTACATAGCACAAGCGAGTACTACTAGTCCATTCTTGGGTCCGCGAGCATCGTCAAGAACATGTAACACTCACCTTCCAAAATAAGGAGGAGTATCCCACATTGCCTGATGCATGACTAATGCATCAGATGTTGATGTGATGATTTTGGGCATCAGATGCTGAATTTCATCGGATGCCGGGTCAGACCCGTCATCGTGACAACCCTGCCTAAGTCGAGGCAAGTCTGCTTTCGCTAGCATAGGAACTTGATTACTAAATGTGACTAGGTGACACTAGGTGACACTAGCAGGTCTAGATCTAGCAACTCTAGCACCGCAACATTTTCCTGATGGTGACGGTTATCAGCGCAAGCCTTCGCAAGCGACATCAGTCAAGGCACACAGGTACCAGTTCTAATTGTCTTTCCAAGACAATTGAACCTCCGCAAGACAGCAACGTACATCTAATCTGGTCTAAGCGATCATTGCCTTCAATTACGTCCCAGGACTCCAACCTCACTTGCTGTTATGTAGTATTTGTACAAGGATTTACGCGCAGAGAATAAGAGATATCAAAGCAAAATCTGTCACAATTGCGGAGGTTCAATTGTCTTGGAAAACAATCAGAACTGGGACCTGTGTGCCTTGACTCACAATTGCGCTCTCCATTTCTGGGCTTAGACAATACTTTTGTGCTCGGCAAACCCTTCTCCTGGCCCGAGGCTGCCGTCAGTCGGAGGATAGCCACTATAAGAGATCATGTCAAAGGGTACTCGTGCCCATCACAGGCTCTTTTCTCTCCTCCCTACCTCTCGCTTGACGGGCTAGCCTGTGCACTTCATCCGTTCCCTCAGTCTTCATGGATCCCATTGAAGACTTTTCAAAGACAGAATCTCCAAGGATGGAAGAAGTTCAAGTTCTTGAGATTCGTCATCGCATTTATCATCTCGATGTCCCAGAAGATGTTGAGGACGACCATTTCAATGACCTTAATTGGGACTACCGAGCCAACTCATCTCCACCGATACGCAAGCGGGGCCCAAAAGCCGACGACTCGCACGAAGGAATACAATTCCAGTGGGTCTTCCTTCTTCGCTGTCCTTATTGCAACTTTTCATTCATTGTGCTTTATCAGAGAATCACCGTACGAAGAAGTCCGGGCAGCCGCCCCGACCACCGATGACCCGGACATGCTCGTAAACACATTTCGAGTGTGAGTATGTTTCCTTAGAAAACAGTCGCTTCGTTTATGCACTCTTTGCAGGTGGTTTCTTGGTGTAGCTTTCGCTGTGGTTATCCCAGCATTTAATACTGTCATCCGGTTACGATGTTTGTGTTTCATGTGACCGTTCTGACTTCTTGTATTGATTACCTTTCCAGACCCTTTTGTCATAATCAGTATCCTCCTCGTCCAAATCATCACCCTTCCGTGTGGCAAGTTTTTGCAGTGGGCTCTCCCCAAATATCGGGTTTCTGCGTTCGGATTCTCGTTCTCATTGAATCCTGGACCATTTACCGTCAAAGAACATTGTCTCATCGCCATCATTGTCAACATCGCTATCAATGGCACAGCGATGACGGACATTGCTTCTGCTTCTCGTATCCTCTATGGCCACAGATGGTCTGTTGGTAGTCAAGTTCTCCTAGGAACAACCACTCAGTTCATTGGATTCGGCTTGGCTGGTTGTCTTCGCCAATTCCTTGTTTGGCCTGCAAACATGATTTGGCCGGGCCTCCTTGTTCGCTGCCAGTTACTGAGCACCATGCATGGCAACTACGGCAAGGGCGACACTGCGCACATGTCAAGGGAGCGCTTCCTTTATATCGCAATTGCGTGCAGTTTCATGTATTTCTGGTTCCCAGGGTATCTGTGGACTGGACTCAGCGTGTTCAATTGGGTGTGCTGGATTGCTCCCAACAACGTCGTCGTGAACAGTCTGTTCGGCTCACTTAGCGGCCTCGGAATGGGTCTTTGGACTTTCGACTGGGCCCAGGTGACCACATTTGGTAATCCCTTGGTGGTCCCGGTACGTTCTGTTCATTCATCGAGCACAGCACAGGAAATTCACTACCTGATGGCTTAGTGGTGGGCGCAGATCAACTTGTTAGGCGGTTTCTTGTTGGTAGTCTGGATCATCTGTCCCATTTTGTGGGGTATGTATATTTCCCGTCTCATCTTTCTAAACCCGTTATTTACACCCCAATATAGCCAAGAATGTGTTTTACTCGCAATATATGCCCGTGGCTGTGTTTCATGCGTTCGATAACACTGGTGCCCCGTACGATCTCACTGCTATTGTCACCAACGGCACCTTCGACCTGGCCAAGTATGAAAAATATTCTCCAATGTACTTGCCGATCACCTACGCTGTCACCTACGGCATCATATTTGCGACATTTCCTGCGCTTTTAGTTCACACGTTCCTTTGGTACGGCAAGGAAATTTATCACCGGGTTGGCAAGACCTTGGAGGACGAAAAGGACATCCATTCTGTCTTGATGTGCAAGTATCCTGAGGTCCCTCACTGGTGGTATATCGTTATAGGCGCTATTAGCTTTGTCCTTGGCATCATTTCCATCGAAGTTTTGCATATTGGGCTCCCAATTTGGATGTTCATCTTTTCGATCATCCTTGGCTTCATTTTCATCATCCCCGTGGGCATAATCCAAGCTATCACCAACGAAGCGGTCTTCACGGAGGTCTTGTCGGAGATGATTGGAGGCTATATACACCATGGCCATCCAGTCGCCATATTGGTATTCCGAACGATTTCAGGGTCGGTGGTCGGTGGATCCCTCAATTTCACCAGCGACCTGAAATTTGGACACTATATGAAAATCCCCCCGCGTCTCGTATTTATCGGCCAAATCGTTGGTTCAATGGTCTCCCTCTTCGTTTCAATCATTGCGCAGGAGTGGGCGCTAGACAATATTCCTGACATTTGCAAGCCCCATCAAAAGTCCTTCTTCACCTGCCCGAACCTTGACACATTCCTCAACTCGTCGATATTGTGGGGTGGGATTGGCCCGAAGCGATTCTTCTCCCCAGGAGCAACGTGAGCGTCTTATCCGCTCTTGGTGATGACAGACTGACGGAACCTCTTCAGCTATTCCCCTCTTACCTGGTGCTTCCTGATCGGGGCATTCCTACCCGTTCCTTTTTATTACCTTGCCGTCCGTAACCGCACATCGTACTGGCGCTACGTGCACGTCCCCTTGGCGCTGACTGCTGCCAGCAGCGTCCCGCCCCTCAATGGCATCAACATTATGTCGTTGATACTCGTCGGCTTCCTTTTCCAGCACTACATCCGGCGCTACCACAAAGGATGGTGGGGGCGGTACAACTACCTACTTGCCTCGGGACTTGATGCTGGCGTCGTCATTGCTCTCGTTGTTATCTTCTTCTCCTTGCAATTTCCAAGAGGCGGCATTACCGTCAAATGGTGGGGCAATACTGTATGGCAGAACACGGCCGATTTCAAGGGGACTCCCCTTAAGACACTCCCTACGGGTCAAATTTTTGGCCCGAGTACATGGCCATGACTTAATCTACCTACTGACAACTGATGCTACGCGTAACCTTCTATTGGCGCGTCTGATTATATCTTTTCAAGTTCGATTATTTATTGGCAGATTACTTGTCATCTTTCTTTCGTTGTTTCATTAAGCGGTGGATCAACGCAACCCCAGCGCTACCTTTATCTCTCATCAGGGACTGTGTACCTGACAACTACCTGTACTTTACAAGTTCCATGCATGCATGAATGAAGACCTCAGGCTTACGATGAACGAGATTCAATATACCGGGACGTCTAAGCGACTCCTCTAGTGACCGACTGCGAGTGCTAGTCATAGCCCATGGAGATACAAGTCACACACAATCAAGTGACATAAAAACAAATGACGTTCTTTTCTTTGGAAAGCACTTTCTTCCCAGTCTTAGCCAATGAGGGCTAATACGGGCCCCAAGTATTAAGTAGCAGGATATTTGCATCAGCCCTGATTAGCGTGCTGAGCCACCATTGGCAGTGGACTGAAGTGGAGAAGGAGAGGTACTCGGTTACGGTATGTTTGAGCCCGATTTGTACTTAATTTCGAAATTAAGTAGTAGATTTTAATAAGATTTAAGCAAAATCGGCAATGGAAGAGCAATGAGATCTAGCCACAGATGACGGGAGTGGGGTCGTAGTGATGCGAGGTTGCCAAGGCGAAGGAGGTGACGTAGAACGTGGTGTGGGGGTGTGTGAAATTGGACACTATGACATATACAGTATTTCTTGCTATCCCACATCTGCAGATCCTTCATTCACTTATTGATTACTCGTTTCTGCGTAAGAATATCCACGCATTATTTGTCAAAGCAGTTGGCCTCGTATCCAGTGCGTTTTGTGCTATGCTCGCGTGTCTCTCCTTGGTTGCATGCACCTTTCCCTTTCAGACTACATACTTTCTTCCACATCCACAGTTTCTCATATTCTATCCCCGACTTTAACAGCAGTGCCAGACCACTGGTAACCGAAGAGTGAATCGCGTCATGCCGCCCGCATACCAATTCCGCTTTCTTGGGTACGAAGGAGTGGTCGTTATCGACAGCCTGCTTAAAGGCCTCAAGTTGCGTCCCATGAAGGTCTTCTGAGGTGGTATGAAAAACGCCTTTGCCGCTGTTGGCATTGGCGATGCGATGTAACGGCCAGTGGAGCCGACATCATGATGCAGGGATATGAAGAAGTGATCTGATACGTCGACAGAAACTCAATTTCGACATCAATTTCAAATGGTCATGATTGATGCTTTTCCAAAAGCTTACTAGTCGGCTCCGCGTGTGAATCGGCCTTGTCCACCCGCCGCTAGGATCATAACGATTCGCACAGCATAGTATATTAAAGAAAATAAGTGCCAATAGAAGCCGATACTCGCAATGGAGCTTCAAACCTAGTATGTGCCATGCACGATTAATTGCTGTGTGCTCGCCTGGCGCGTACTCGACTTGGACGTCTCGAGATGTGAGTTAATAGACCGAGATGGGTCCATGGTGAAGCGTACGGGAAAGATGTGGACGCCCCCGAGAACGCCAAATGTTACGGGCCCCTAGCAGCGGCAGCGGGGAGTCTTGGTATGCACAGATGGGCACGTTCAACACATTTCCCAAATGTATTTTGTCAGCCAAAATCGGTCGAAGTTGGGGGCAGGAGCAGAGCCCACCTTACAGCAGATCGAGTACCAACGCAGGATGGTTGTTCGCAACGTGGTGTCGATATAGACCAATGGTCCTCTCAATTTATGTGCTGTCGTTGGGCATCATCCCAATGTCACGACAATCGATGATCTTGAGCCCGGAGAGGAACAAGCTCCCAGTGGGCCGTTCAGTGTCGCTGGAGGGCGGCCCTCAAAACGATGGACTCCAGGTACTGTGGCACGACCATAAGGAAGATGGGTAGCGAGTACAAGGACTCAAAGAAAGCTTGGATTCGCAAGAACAAGGTGACGTGAGCAGCACTGGCAGGGATGAACTGGAAAATGAGGGGCATTAAGATACTTCACAGAATGGGACGACTTGGGCCAGTTCCGTTCAACGGGTATTTGGAATGAGCTAAAAGCTCAGTTGAGGCGCATCGCGCCAACGGATCGGGAAGCTCATCATTGCGCTACGTAACACTCAACCCCCGAGTCCGTTGACACCGTGGAAAATCAACGAAATGTACAAACAACTTCTTCCGAGTCACCAAACGGTTCTTTCGTCGTCTTCATTCTATTCCATTCGTTTCTTTCACAACGCACACCGCCATCTCTTCAAGAGCCACAGAAACACGTCCTGTCAGCCCATAATGGTACGTTGTCGCAGCCGCGATGGCACCACCTTTAAAATTTACTGTATCTGTACTAATTCGGAACAAGACTGCGAGCTTGTTCAAGTCACGCGCTTGGCTGTACAATTCGGCCATACAGCCCGCAGAAGCACAAACCAAACTGTATCTGTCGATTGGCCATCAAAATCGTTCCTCAAATGTTACCCGAGCTGTGTCTCCGAGCCCCGCTTGAATGGTCCAGGGGAAATTTGAATTGCTGTCACATAACGGGCCTGATAAACTACACTGGCATGGCAGGCATGATGCATTAAGACTGACATATGTCAATGTACGTCACTCAATCTTCACATATCAAAATCACCTGACCATCTTCCTGGGCAGCATGGGCGCCTTGGACACTCTTCGCGAAGTATGAAATGGCCTGTTTCGACTAACCCCGACGTCTTGATCCCCTCCGAGTCTGACATTCCCTCTCAGTCTCGCCCTTTCTGAACAAGTTAGAGGCCCAGGCGTGATCGCGTCATCTTTCGTACTCCTTTTTCTTTTGGTTCTATCTATTGATGTCAGGACTTGGTGTTAATGGGACGGTCTGCAATGCGCAGCAGTACAATCAAAGTGTATCATCTGGATCCAGTCTAAATCCCACGATTACATGTCTAACTCACGGTCAAACCATCGGCTTGTCGGTGAGCATCGTACTATTCTGTTTTGTGACTAAATCTCATCCTACATACAGCTAATAGCCGAGACATCCCTCTTGAGTCTTCTCTGCTTAATGATCCTATTCATCTTAATCTGTGTAGGTTGGAACATCTTGCTTGCGTGCTTCTGGTCTGACAGAATGTTGCACAGAGAAATGTACTTCGTTATTGGAAAGCGCTGCCAAATGGTGGCTGGAGGTTGTTGCAGTTCCCCCCTGACATTTACTTGGTTTGGTCTCCATAGTTCCACGGCCCTCTCCAGAAACTAATATGACTTGTGTGACAGCTCACCCTGTTTTTCTTCGATATCCTCCAGGCTTTGGGGGGTGCCTTTAATATCCGATGGGCTCGCGATGGGATTGTCACAACGGGGTCGTATTGCGTAGCCCAGGGTATTGTACAGCAAACCGGGGAACTTGGAGTCGCGCTGACCACACTTGTATGTCCTTGCTCTTATGCTACATTTGAGCTTCTGACAGGGTCAATGATGCTCGCCTATCCAGCTCCTTGCCTCCCACACCTTCGTAACGGCTCTATGGTCTGTGGGGATGGAAGCACGTGGGCCTGCTTTCGGCCTTGTTGGTCTTGTTTGGGTGTTTATTGCACTATGGGTTGGTCTCGGTAATGGCCTCAACAAGATGTATGAAGCGCCTACACCCGTAAGTCATTCCAAATCCTTCACACCTTTCCGCCACCTGTCTAATCATGACAAGTATTGGTGCTGGATCCCTAAGCGGTACTTTGCGGAACAAGTAGCTGGGGAGTATGCCTGGATTTTGCTTGCCTGGTTTGCCTCAATTTTTATGTACATCCCGGTCTACTTGTCCGTGACGGGTCACTTGTCAGTCGACAACGGGCGCCTGAGATTCCACTGGAAAGGTCGTCCAATTGGAACCGCAAATCGCCGAGCAACATTGAGACTGCTTATGTACGCCATACACGTCCTTTTTTATTGCAAATCCTACTGACAACAAACTAATCGTCTAGTTTCCCCTTCGCGTATTCCATAATTGTCCTGCCTCTCTCAGTCTCGCGTTTGAAGCAATTCGTTCACGGGGATGTCCCCTCAGCGATCCAGTTTTTCAGTGCCTCAATGTTCAATCTTTCAGGCGCCATCAACGTAGTCCTCTTCTTGGTTTCAAACCCCCAATTCCTTCTCTTCATTCCTCCAGTTGTTGAGCAGGACGTGCCTATGCAATCTATAAGTCCGAGTCTTGATCCTGTGCCTCAAAGTCTACAGCTCAGTGCGTTGGAGCTTCCGAACGACTTGGAAGAGCAGCGTTCGAGCCAACACCCCGAGAGTTCTAGCAATAGCGTGGTGCAACCTGGCGACTCTGGGCCAGGATTGGAACGCATCATTTGACGCGGAGGATCGCTGGGATACCGAGTCAGACTGTCACCTGTGACATATGTGACGTAACGCCGTCACTCTTTGTTTCTCACGCTACTTCAAGTTACTGTATACCATTTCATTATCTCTACTCACAAATGCTCCCTTGAGACGACATGACCCTGCATTACAGTCTTATTTGTATTTATTCATGCAGTACATTATTACAAGTTCAATTGATACCAGCCTAGCAGAGGAAATCTTCGCCAGGGCTAGAGTCCAGGCACAGCGCGCTCTCACGCCGCGTGGACAGTTCCGAGTCTGTGACACCAAAGTTGACAGCTGCTATACATCTTCCATGGCTCCTGTCCACTCAAAGTATAGATCGCGTGAACAACAAAGTCTTCATTTAACTAACGCTGAACAAGACGCCACGGAGCGCCATTGTTCTTCGACTAGGCTCGCCTACTACTACATTCCAGCCTTTCAATTTTGCTTTCTAAGGCACCCTTGTACCCTCGGCTGCCAAAGGAAAAACCGGTGCAGGGTTAACTGATCCCATGGCCATAGTCCGTCACAGACCCCGGGCCCGGTGCACCCAGGAGAAGAGGTTTTCCGACAACTTTTACAGATCGGGGGCACTGTCAGCTTCGAAAATTGCCGTCCCCGGTGAGAAAGTAGTACTGTACCTGCCAATAGGACTGTTGTCTGAGGTACTTCGACCATTGACTCGGATGAAAGTGCAACTACCTCACTGCCAGTGGGCCGGGGTGAGCCACGTCCCATTCCTCAAACGGGTTGGCGCCGATTGCACGCGCGCTGGGAGTAGTGGCGTTTGGGAAAAGGGGGCCAGGACGCCTCCAAGTCATTAGCCCATTCTTAGCAACATTTGCGGGTTATTGTGCTTGGCTTTTTGCTAGCCCGGAAGAGGGAAGGACACGTTAGGTAATAGCTAGCCGGTGGAAGAAGACCGAAACGGGGATTACATAAACCTTCTGAAAAAAAAAAGTTTTTACAAGCAAATCAAAAAGCGTTCAGACTGGCGTACTGCTAGTTGGGGAATCGAGTGTGCACGAATAAGTGAAGAGGACAGAAAGAGAGATAATAGTAGAGAGACCTGAGGAGGAGGTGCGCCCAGGATAGGGATAGTCGGGGCCACTAAGTGAGGACTAGTGTGGCTCGGTGGCACCCGCCACCATCAGTTTGGGAAGACACCAGCGCGCTAATTCCTGACGAAGAGATCGACTTCGCCGATCATGGGGAGCGTTCTGGCTCATATATCCTCATTCGTAAACTCGAACCAAACAGGTGAGGGCTCCGGTGGACGTGTGAGGAAAAATTGAATCTGTAAAGAGGGATTAGGTGACTGTAAAGGAGAGATTGAATCGCCACACAACTAATCTTCGTCTTCCGGCCAACTTCCTAACTCACTATTCAAGACCACATATCAAATGGGAATTTCGTTGGGTTGTAGGTCGAGTTACAGTCACCAAAATGGGTGTCAGCTCTGAGATGCTTTACGGCGATATTTTTGCCAGTGCTATATGAAAGGCTAGTGACGTAAACAAGGAATTACGGACCTCAATGATAACTCAATAATATCCCCGAAGATTGTTGTGGAGCGACGATGCCAGTGGCTGCATGGCGCGTGTTGACTTTGATCACGGCATCAACATGGGCTGAGATACCGAACTAACGTAAATCAGCCATTTATTCGGTGGCTGTGTCACGGTAAGCACTGGCCGTTATGCGTGTGAGTGTGTACAGTACTAGTACAACTTATTTGAATATGTCCCAACTGAACTCAGTCCCAGCCCCCCAAGCCAGCCCCTCTAACGCTGCCAACTCGAAAACGTACCCCTTTGATTGGAACTCAGACTCTCAAAAAGTCTATCTATTGGTATTTCCGAGTCGCTGCGCTGGCGGTGGTTGAGTCACCAAAGGAGATTCGGGTATGGGCTCGCGTTGCATCGCGTTCCGAGTCCTGTAATGGTCAGCTCGTCGCTCGTGGTAAGCTCGCGTACAGTAGCCCCGCACTCTGCTTCCACGAGTGATATGTCTGTACTTACTTCAAGTGCTGGGCGCAACGTCAACTGAATCGTGACCGTGACGACAGTGTCACCGACAGTCGGTGATTGCCGTGTGGAGTGTCGCAGTGACGACTCTCCGGCCGACCCGCCAGTCAACCACTTTGATGCAAATGGATGGTCATTCCATAGGCTCAAATAACGAAAATGTTGTTGTACGTCACTGCAAAATATCAGGTAAGACTCATCAAATACAACCACAACGATCGCTAAGTTGTGTGGTGTGGTCAAGGGCGTGATGTAGGCTCGGTGTTCCGACAAATAACAATTTTATCTCTCCCAGACAATGTCCTCTTGGACATATTCGAATTTTGTATCAACGAATACAGCAGTCTACTCACATGGGTTTGGAAGACGCTGGTGCACGTATGCCGAAGATGGCGATACATGATTTTTGGATCGCCAATCCGTCTCAATCTGCGACTTCGTTGCACGGGGAGAACGCCTGTGAAGAAGTCATTGAATGTCTGGCCACAATTTCCTCTCGCTATCGACTTCTATAACGACTCGGAATGGCCAGTGGACAACCCCGAAGGCAGTTTAGACAACCTCGTTGCCGCATCGGAGCACTGTGATCGCGTACGCCAGATTGACATCACCAGTCCAGCAGATTTTCTATGGGAAGAAATTGTCACGGAAATGGAGGAGCCATTTCCAGCATTGACATATCTTTACATCAATTCACTTGATGTGGTAGTTCCTCTCCCAGATACATTCTTAAATGGATCTGCCCCATGTCTACAATATCTGAATCTCATGTTATTGTCATTTCCATCACTGCCACGACTCCTCTCGTCCACAAGCAACCTCAAATTTCTTTGTCTTGGCGATATACCTGATTCTGGTTACATCCCGCCCGAGACAATGGCCGGATGCCTGTCTGCGTTGCCAAAGCTCGGATCCCTTGTCAACAATTTTGAATGGTATTTCGTCGCGCCGTAGGTAGAAGGCGTTAAGGCATGAGCTCTCGTTGCATCGCGTTCCGAGTCCTCTGTTGTCAGCTCCTCGCTCGCGATGAGCTCCCATAGCTCCTTCACGCGTGATATGTCTGTAATTAAGTGCTGTAGGCGCAACGACAAATCTGAATCCCGACCGCGACGGAACTAGGACGACCGTGTTAACGACCGTCGGTGATTGCCGCGGTGTCGACTCTCGGCAGAGGCCGTGTTATCGATCCAAAGACACAGCCACGTTCCAGCTAAGCAATTGAGGCTAAACCGTACCCACCGGGCAATCAATCGCTTTGATCCAAATGGATGGTTATTCCATAGGCTCAAACAGCAAAAGTGTTGTTGAACGTCACCGCAAGGGATTTTTTATTCAACAAGGACCAGGTGAGACTCATCAAATACAACCACAACGATTACTGAGTTGTGTCGTCTGGTGTAGGCCCAGTGTTCCAACGACTCACAATCGAATCTCTCCCCGACAATGTCCTCCTAGAGATATTCGATATCTATATCTATTCCGACGGTCGCTGTGAAATATGGGAATCACTGGTGCACGTATGCCGAAGATGGAGATATGTCGTTTTTGGCTCGCCAATCCGTCTCGATCTGCGAATTTTTTGCACGGAAAGAACACCCGTGAGAAAGTCGTTGGATGTCTGGCCAGAATTTCCTCTCAATCTCGAATTCTGTACGGAGTCGGAGTTGGACGACCCCGACGACAGGTTAGACAACCTCGTTGCTGCATTGGAGCACTGTGATCGCGTACGCGAGATTATTATCACCGAGCCAGTGCATTTCCGAAAAGAAGTTGTCCCGATAATGGAGCAGCCATTCCCAGCGTTGATATCTCTTTACTTGAATCCACTCGATGGGGAGTTTCTTCTTCCAGATACATTCCTGAACGGATCCGCACCGTGTCTACGACGTCTCAAATTATCCTCAATCTCATTTCCTTCCTTGCCACGACTCCTCTCGTCTACAAGCGACCTCACATCTCTTGGTCTTTACAATATACCTTATTCTGGGTACATCCCACCCGAGACAATGGCCAGATGCATGTCTGCGTTGCCAATGCTCGAATTCCTTTGCATCCACTTCATGTCCCCGACGCCTCGACCCAAACGAAGAAACCGACCTCTACCGCCACCGACCCGGTTTGTTCTCCCCGCTCTCACTCGGTTCACATTTCAAGGTGTGACGGAATACTTGGAAGTCCTCGCGGCCCGAATGGATGCCCCTGTACTCGATAAGTTCGAGATAAACTTCTTCAATCAACTTGTGTTTGACATCCCCCAAATCATTCGGTTCTTTGGTCACCTAATGAAGTCGCTCAGGTCATCCAGTCTTTCTTTGGGAATCAAGTCATACGGTGCCTTCATCGAGTTTTCCGTGGCTCCTCACAAGTGGTATATCAGGAATAAAAGGTTGGACTGGCAAGTCTTTTCCCTAGCACAAATATGCAGCCAGATTCTACTCTTCCGCTCTAGCGTGAACTCTCTCATCATCAAATCCTCGTCATGTCTGGATCCTGACAACATGGATCCCACGCTATGGCTCCAGCTTTTTCACTCATTTCCCTCTGTCCAGAGTCTTACAATACGCGTTGCGCTGGAACCATTTATCGCAGCCGCGTTTGAGGGTCTCACCGGAGAATCAGCCGCTGAAGTATTACCCTCGCTACACAGCTTTTTCATTGTGGGGAAGGCGTCAGGTAAAACTATGGATAAAGGCATAGAATCATTTGTCGCAGCTCGCCAGCATTCCTCTCACCCTGTGGTTATCTCTCGGCGCGAAGCCGATTGAAGACATCGGGACAGCAAAGTCGCCGCTGTGCTTGGAACCACCCTCACTCTCTTCCTTCCACTCGTCCCCTTTCCTCCTTCCATCATCTGACCTTATCTCGTTATTTTAAAAGCGGTCCCGGTATATCGTATCACCAACCCCGTGCCCACGTTCTACTCCGCGACGTCCCTTAGACCGCTTTTATGCCTCGGCTCAGTGCTACCGTTACGCTGGACCGTGTCCCTTTGAATCTCTAATACCCGGTTTGGTTATTGATGTTCTTAGTAGCGTGCCTTGGGTCTCGTGTTTGTCATCGTCGTGGATTCCTGTGTTATTCCTACTACATTGTGATGGCCTCGTGCCCCCCTTCATTTGACTACCTCGTTTCTGATCCCTTCCTAACACTCTTTCCGCTACGTCATAGTTGATGCCATTACCTTTACTTTTGTATGACCGCGCCACTATCGCCAACCATAGGTATGGATTTGAAATGTATCGAAAGCTTGAGAACTGCAGAACGAAAGAGAGAGAACCCCTTCTATCTGATTGGTCATATATTGTGATGGTGGGGAAGACTTCTGGCAGAAGCCAAGTAGAAGACGCGTGCGAGATGTGCACGTGTCCAAGTCAACAGGGACCACGCCACCAAGAACCCCAGGGAAAATAAAATAGGAGAAATGTACCAACTAATGAACGGATATAAGCTGTGTGTTATGTGGGATTATTCCTTAGGCATTAGCTGTCTCGTTGACCAGCTTACACCTGCATCGACCAAGCATCTCAGAGATCTAAACTAAATCAACGACGACTAAAATCGTGCGGACAATCCCGAATCCAAGGGTCGCAAAGGGCACGATGCTGGCGGGGAAGACATGGTCACGACTCGGAACCAACTCTCCGAGCTATCGTTTCGCAGATCAACATCGAACTCGGGATCCTCGCATGGGTTCTTGAAGAAGAGATTGACATCGCCGATCAGGGGGGAAGTGCTCGATATCGTCATCGGCAAGCTTGCTCCAGGCCAGCGGGTGAGTGCTCAAACGGACGTGCAACTGAAGGATAGTTCTGAAAAAAAAACTAATTAGGTGGCTGTAAAGGAGAGATGGACTCGGAAATTCTACGTACCGTACCGTCCTCGTCTTCCTGCCAACTCCCTATTGGCTTTTCGTCGCGCTGTAGGTAGAGTGCGTTACAGTAAGGCATGGGCTCTTCTCGTTGCATCGCGTTCAGAATCCTCTATTGTCAACCTCCTCACTCACGGTAAGCTCGCGTAGCTCTGCGCTCTGTTTTCACGCACGATGTGTCTGTGATTAAGTGCTGTAGGCGCAACGCCAAATCTGAATCGCGACCGTGACGAAACTACAGAAGGACGACCGGGGTTGAACGACCGTCGGTGATTGCCGCGATGTCGACTCTCGGCAGAGGCCGTGTTATCGATCCAAGGACACAGCCACGTTCCAGCTAAGCAATTGAAGGCTAGTACCCGTACCCACTGGTCAATCAGTCGCTTTGATCCAAATGGATGGTCATTCCATAGGCTCAAACAGCAAAAATGTTGTTGCACGTTGTAAGGTGACCTCGGTGTACAGCCGCAAACGCCATGACCACCGCCCATGTGCTTCTCGCTTTTCCTACCTCACCACACCCCTTTCACTAGACGCTTTTTCTATCCACCTTTCGGCATCGCCATGACTGTTATAGACTGACACGTGTTTGCTGACTCATACTATACATTTTTCAGACTGATGACTCATTTCTGCTGACTCCCTTGCTTATACGAATGGACTGCCGATCGCTTTGTTTCAGATCACCTACTTATTTTCTCACGATACAGCTTTACACAGCACCGTACAGCCGCAAGCAACAGCCACATGCACAGGATGACTCGCTGATTCCTGAAACATGTTTCAAACCCTGAAAGCTGTACGAAGGTCACAGCCCCTACGGCTGTGTACATAGCCGCGTTCCTTCTCTATATAAACCTTGTACTTTTGCCCTAGAGACCTTAAGTCTCAGTTTTGTTTCGCAATCCAAGTCTTCTATCTATTAGAACCTTGCTTGCCTAGAAGCATCAGACCTGAGAGAACCCTCTTGACATCACGTCCTTCGACTTCTTGACACTTTGGTCTTATCCCTAAAGCCCAAAGCCCTTGACCTCTGAAACGCTCTTGACTTAGTCGTTTACTAAGTCTTGTTTTTATCGAACCTTTGACCTTGACTTGCACGTCTTGCAAGTCTTGTTCTTGACTTCACGAACGATCGTACACTTCGTACAAAGGTCCCACTTGGAACCTTAACACAAACTGAGACTTCTACTCTCACATTTGTGAACGAACGAAACGAACCATGTCAGACAGCTCTAGAGGCAGTCCGTATGGTAGATTCACCGCGTTAGCCGAAGAATCTCCTGAACAAGATCGCCCTACACAAGGCGATGACGACGATGATGAAGCCCTCGTGCAGGCCGCTGGGACTAGACTTCGCGCCCACTCCCATACTCCTATGATTTCGCTTGAACAAGCAATTGAACAAGTGAAACAACCCGCGACCCCATCTGACTCTGGAAGTGGCGAAGAACCGAACTACAACGTAGCTGTGGACCTCTTACCTGAAAGTCCTACTGATGAACAGCTTGAGCAAATGAAAAAAATATTTGCTAAGCAACCGACGCCTGAACCAGTACCCGACCCAAACGCCCCGCTCACCCTCAAGAACTCCTCGCCCTGAACACTATATTCAAATCCAAAGCCCCTGCTTCCACAAGCACCTCACCTGTCCAATCCTTCGCAGCACGAGCCTTTCATGCAGCTGCACAAGGAATTGCAGGCTACGCCCTACTCCCCCCTTTCCAAATCGCCTCAGCAACCGCTACAGTAACACCTACCGCTACAACCCTCTTTTCCCAACCTAAAGGAAAAAGCAAGAAAGCTTCCACCACGGCAAGTGGTAGTGGAGCAATCTTCAGCGGAGGCGGAGGAGGAGGCGGTACTCCTGGAGGTAGCGGAGGAGGTGGAGGAGCACCTGGTAGTCCTGGAGGAGGAGGAGGAGGTGGCGGTGGTGGTGGCGGCGGTGGTGGTGGCGGCGGTGGTGGTGGCGGCGGTGGAGGAGGTGGAGCAGCAGCAGCTCCCCTTCAACAAGGCCAAGGTTTTGCCCAAATCCCCGCTGCTGGAGGAGGGTTGATGGGGATTCCCCCAAAACCCTTTGATGGAAATAGATCGCGATCGAAACGATTTATGGAAATCTTCGAAAATTACCGAAGATTAAACCAAGGAAACCCCGGAATGTCGAACCCTGCAAACAGAATCCTCATGTTCACCACATTTATGTCTGGGCCACGTTGCGAAGGCTGGGCCCAAGCACGTCTTAACTCCCTGGGAGGATACCTAGACCGGGGAGGAGACCCTAATGATCTGGACCTTTGGATTGGTTTCAAACAAAGGTTCCTTGAAGATTTCCGAGATGCCGCTGCAAAAGAAGATGCCCTCACAAAATTTGCGAAACTTCGAATGGTCGGAGACAAACTGGATGATTACACTACTTCGTTTAATGACCTTCTTGAAGAAGCAGGCTTTGAAGCCGACGCCCAAGGAACTATCATTCAGTATCGCGCCGGTCTCAAAGAAGCCCTCCACATGACCATTATGAATCGTGAATGGCCGAGACCAGAAACCCTTGCAGAATGGCAAGAAGCAGCACGTAAACACTCAGCTGCATGGACGGAGCAGAAATTGTTTAAAGAAATGCACGGTGGCGGATCACTAGGACGCATTACTCAGTTACTCGGCAATGCACGAGGACAACAACAACAACGCCGTCCTCAACAGCCACCGCACCCGGCACCACGTCCACAACGCGATGCCGACGCTATGGATGTAGACGTCACTACTACCCAGACCAGTCGCACCCCTGACCCTGACCGCGAACGCCTCATACGTGAAGGACGTTGCTTCTATTGTAAAGAACAGGGTCATCTCTCCAGAGAATGTCCTGTTAAAAAGAAGCGAAACGCCAATGCCACCGGCACTACGCGTGCTCGTGTTACTGAAACAGCCGAAGTAACAACGATCCCTACCCCCACTTCCTCTAAAGAACTTTCGAATGCGGAAGTTGCCAAAGCTCTCAAAACCATGTCAGATGAAGAACGCGGCAAGCTTGCATCAGGAAAACCCTATATGGTAAATTTAACCATATGGAGCTCATTTATGTAGCATTATGCTTCAAAGAGCATAAATTAATGGATGAAACAGATGAACAGTCTGAACAGAATTTACAGAAATATCCATGAATGAATGAGCAACACCCGAAGGCCCCTTTAATAGAGCTCCAAATGGTATATTTTGTATTATTCCACTAAATTAACCACAGTTTTTGTCAATGACAGTATGTTTCAGCACCATATTCACATTGTTTCCATTATGGTCAATCATATTTAAAAAGTTAAAAAAATAATATTGCAAGGTACACAACAACATCAGATAAAATACAAAAAACTATGTAATCTATTAACATAATCTATTAACATGCATCCTTGCCCTACACCCATGATCCCAATTACCAACAATCCAAATCAATCCAAGACGGGGAAGCGGTGGTGGAGGCGTGGGAATTGCGGGAGGCGCGAGAGGGGCAAGGCACGCGAGAGGGGCAAGGCGTGCGGGAAGCGCGGGAGGGCAAGGGGCACGGGAATGCAGACGCGGAGGCAGTGGGGCAGGATGCGGAAGTGGCACAGGAGGTGGTAGCCCAGGCGGCAGAGGCGGAGGCGGAAAGGAGGCGAAAAAAAAGTGAGAACACGTTGGGGCGGGGCAGGCAACACGACAACATACTGGGGAGAGATACCGGGGAGAGATACAGAAAGCGTAGGCGCAGACAGGAAGTCGCGACAGGCAGAAGGGGCGCGGGAGGCCCAGGAGTTGCGGAGGCGGCGGTGGCGGAGACGGAAGTTGTGCAAGCAGAGGAGGCAGTGGTGATGGAGGCGGCGGCGGAGGCGGCGGTGAAGGAGGCGGCGGAGGAAGCGGGAGAATAGTCAGGACAAACTAGGGCAGGGCAGGCATCATGACGACGTACCGGGGGGGAGACGCAGAAGGCGTCGGCGCTGGCAGCGTGGACCACCTGCAGTGCCAGTGCGGAGGCAGAGGCAGAGGCCAAAAAAAAAAAGAAAAAAAAAAAAACAAGAGGGCAAAGCGATAAACGCAGTCGCAGTGGCAAGGAGAAGGCGCAGACGGTGAGATGTGGGCGGCATGAGCGGTGGTGGCGACAGCGAGGACCAGACACTGAGACGACGGCGACAGAGGGAAGAGAGGGTGAGGAAGGCAGAGGCACGAAAATGATGAATACTTAAATCAACATCGTGCAAACAAGAATAAACAACAGATGCACGTGGTTGGTGCATGGAGCGACTTAGCGAAATTTTCATGACGCTCTCCCCGAGTCCCCCCGTCTCACATTTCCATAAACGGAAAGTCTTGTATGCACTACGTGGCACGTGCATGTATTGTTTATTCTTGTTGGCACCATGTTGATTTTTGTGCTGCGTCCTTCTGTCCCTCTCCTCCTGTGCCTCTGCCTCTGCCTCTGCCTCTGCCTCTGCCTCTGCCTCTGCTGCGTCCTGTGCCTCCACCGCTCTCGGCTCCTCCACATCGGCGCTTACGGACTCACTGGCACTGCGGGGCTGTCCACCCTTCCCAGTATGTTGTCATGCTGCTTGCCCCGCCCCAAGTATCCTAACTCTTCTTTTGCATCTGCCTTCTGTCTCTGCCTCCTGCGCCTCCTCTTCCTCCTGTGCCGCCGCCCCCCCCCACCTGCACCACCACCTTGCGCACCTCGTACGTCACCTGTCTCCTCCGCCGCTGCCTCCGCACCTCATGCGCTTCCTGTGCCTCCTGCGCCTCTCGCATCTCCCGCGCCTCCCGCATTTCCCGCGCCTCCCGCGCCTCCCACGCCTCCCACGCCTCCCACGCCTCCCCCACCTCCCGCGCTTCCTGCGCTTCCTGTGCCCCCCTACCAGATCAACCCCCCCCCTCTGGATCACTCCAAGTTTCTCTTGCTCACCACATTTTGCATACACTATCTAGTATAATGTATTATAATATTCTAATAAAATTTTTTGGTACAAATTGTAGTGTGTGGCAAAATTAAAAAAAACTGTGTGTTTGTCATGCAATATTTCCATTTGCTTAGCACCAAAAAACACAAAAAACTGAAACTTTTTCAAACAAATAACAAGGATGTTGCAAGTAAGCCAATTATGACCAAAATACAGCAGTTTCATACATCATTTAGGTTTTTTTATACCATTTGGTTCATTTGTGCAAATTTTACCATGTAGGGTTTTCCTGATGACTTGCCGAGTTCCTTTCCCAAGATCTGTCTTTTTAAAGGGCTCTGATCTCCCCGCCTGGATCCGAGCCTTAGTACCGAATAGCTTGTATTTAAATGCCATTTCATCAATGGAAGTCCCCATTATTTATTCAAGCTATAACGGCGGAACAAAAGAAGACAAAGCGCTTGTTGATAGCGGCGCTACCAGTAACTTCATCGATCATCGAACGGCAGAGAGATGGCAACTAGGAACAAAAGATCTAGATAAACCAATCCAGATCTTTAACGTTGATGGAACGGAAAACAAACTAGGACGAGTCACGAAGTTTTCTACCTTACGCATCCGTATGGGAAAACTAGAAGAGTTGCAAAACTTCTTCATCACAGACCTAGGCATGGATCGCGTCATCCTCGGATACCCATGGCTAGAAACGTTTAACCCACGACTCAACTGGAAAGATCGAACCCTAGACGATGAAAATCCGAAGATTTGCCTCGAATCTCAATACTACCATGCAGCAGTTGCCCTCAAGGAAAAAGCTCGAATTTTACTCGCACGAACTTTAGAAACTGCTGGAAAATCCCAAGAATGGGCTATCGCGGATACTGAGCGACGCACGGCCTCGAGCGCTGCTATTCAAGGAATACCCCTCGAATATCAGCGTCATGCCTTTATCTTTGACGAAGAAGCAGCAAAACGCTTCCCTCCTAGCCGAGGAAAATTTGACATGGAGATAAAGTTAAAACCAGACGCACCTGACATCATTAACTGCAAAATTTATCCGTTAACAGAAGAAGGGAAGGAAATTACAAAGAAATTCCTCAAAGAACATCAGGAGAAAGGCTATATCGAACAAACGGACTCCCCTTGGTCTTCACCCTGGTTCCTTATCCCTAAAGCAGATGGAAGTTCTAGACCAGTTCAAGATTATCGACGCATTAATGAACATACCATTCCCGACGTTTACCCTCTCCCCCGCATCGAAAATCTTCTAGAACAACTCCATGGCATGCGATATTTTACTACCCTTGACATTCGATGGGGGTATCACAATATCCGTATCAAAGACGAAGATCAGTGGAAAGCCGCCTTCAAAACTCCCTATGGTCTTTTCAAGCCTAAAGTAATGTTCTTTGGACTACGAAATTCACCAGCGGTCTTCCAGAGATTCATGGATGCCGCCTTTGCTGACCTCGTCAACAAATACCCAGGACGTATCCTCATCTATATGGATGACGTCCTCATCTGCTCTGACAATCTAGAAGAACTTCGAGAGATCACTCACGCAGTTCTCACACGCGCCCGCGAACTCTCTTTGTTCTTCAAAGCGTCAAAATGCCACTTTGAGAAGGAACAAGTCAAATACCTTGGTATTGAAGTCCGTGATGGGAAGATAACGATCGACCCAACAAAAAGAAATGGTCTTGCTAATTGGCCCACTGTCCTTACAAAAGTCGAAGACGTCAGAAGTACTCTTGGCGTCCTCGGTTTTCAACGACCCTTTATCCGCGGCTTTGCCGACATCGCACGTCCCATTACTGCACTTCTAAAGAAGGGGGTGAAGTTCGACTGGACCGATGAGTGCAGTAATGCCCTAAAAATTTTACTTCAACGCGTACAAGAAGACCCAGTCCTATACCAACCCAACTACTCAAACCCTTTGAACTTGAAGTAGACGCTCCCAATACGCTACTGGAGCAGTCCTGCTTCAAAGAGACAAAGATAACAAACCTAGAGCAGTTGGTTACAACTCACACACCTTCAACGCTGCAGAGAGAAATTATCCAGTTTACGACCGAGAACTCTAGCAGTCGTCAGAGGACTCCTTCGCTGGGAACACGTGTTATTATCCTCACCTTTCCCAATCAAAGTATACACCGACCACAACAATCTCCGATTTTATCGATCACCACGAAACATCGCACGAAGAGTGGCGCGCTATCTGAGCAAGTTAGCAGAGTTTAACTTTGAACTCATCCACAAACCTGGTGCTACAAATCGTGCGACACATTATCACGA